>JASDQU010105285.1:40719-65002 GCA_032191745.1 Picea mariana
GGGTGATAGTTTGCATCCTACAAACTTTCCATTTCATTAGTAGAATCTTTCACGGGGCTCAAATCCCTTTGACTGCATATGGACTTCCTTCAGGCACCGAGGCATTTCGATATCCATCTCGAGGTACCTCTGGCTGTCCTCCCAATGCAATTTTCATGGCTTGCAAGCTTTCCAATTCTAGGACTTGCAGGTTTCAGGGCTAGCCCTATAATCAGTCTTTCTCACACATCTAAGAGGGATCAATAATTTATTCATCGGACTCACTGGTCCTTACTCAAAACCATAAAAGGTTCATGAGTACTCTGGTATACCTAACTTATTCATTTTACAACGTGATAATTGGCACACAATACATGGATTCCTTTCATATTGAACATGCATATCTACCCATTCAAGACAACATTCATAGAAAATAATTCTTCATTTTAGTCCATCGTTACTCAAGTACTCATACTTGTAGTGAAACAACCAGTCTAGTCATCAACAAACATACACATTCTTCCATACAAATACAAGAATCCAACCATTTCATTTCAATTACATAGGGTGTAGGGATACTTATCTATTATAATTGGTGACTAGCCAATTGACTGTGGGTGTTCACCTTTCCACCCAACCGTAGGCTCTAATGCAACGATTTTCTACATTCTGGCCACCCCTATGCAAGGCATTGATACCACCAAGGATATCTCTCTAAGTTTCTTAGGGAGTTTTTGGTAGATGAGTGTTTCCCCAATATTAGTAACATGTCCTTTTTAACCCACCTATACCAAGCCCAGTTGAGGTTTACCAGATGCCCTTCAAGCATCAAGCTCATGACCTCTCACTCAGGTCAGGTTTTCTGGGTTCTCCAACCCATATTACGACCGATTCTTTCCCTCTCAAATTCCCTAAAATCCCCTCTCATTCCCCTTTCATGCCGGTGTCTCCCCTCTTTCCCTTTTTCGTGCCTTTCCTTGCACGCATGCTCTTGGAAGGTTCTCGACCTATCCTTCTGTTTATTCTGTTAGAAGGAAACTCGAGGGTCAATCTGAACCACATAATTGGTACTCTCCTGTACCTTTGGTCGATAGCCTCTGTTTCCCTAGACATATTTTCCATATTTGTATTCATTGAGGGTGGTTGGTTTCTCAACCACCAATCCTCCCACATTAACTAACTTTCCTTGTCATCAAGGCTAAGGAGAAGTCTTAATATGCCAAAATATCTCAGTAAGGAAGTTTGGATAATCTTGTCATAATGAACCCCCTTCCTAGATTTCCCATTCTTTCCCTTGGTAGTATCATGGCGAGTACTTTGAGGCTTCACCTCCAGAATCAACTGTAGGTAGTTACAATTAAACAATAATATGTTTACAATATTTACATGCCATTGCATGAAAATCACTAATTATGATTAATTACAAGCTAGAGGAAACATGGGTGTTACAACTGATGTTGTGCTTCTTCATTGTTGCTTCTAAAGCTACCATATTATTAAAACGTTTGGACTCCTCATGACCATTTTTCCCACAAAAGTTGCAATGTATGTCAATCTTCTTGTTTTTAGATTTTGCTCATTTGTCACCATTAGAAGCTGAAGCTAGTTGAGAGGGTTCGAGACCCTTGTTTTGCTTGTTGTTGTGGCGAGGATGTTGCTTCTTGGGATTAATGGATTTGTCTTTTTTCTAGGCCACTAAGGCTTTGTTGGATGTACCTGCAATGCAAATCAATCCAAGTTGTAGAATCTTATCTTGCTATTGAATTATAACATCGCAAAAGGACTCAAGAGAGGGTTTTTTTATAAGCACTCCCTAAAGCTTCTCTGGTGGCATAAAAGGTAGATACAAAAATGAAATATGCGCTACCAAGATTAACAAGAATAACATGTATGCATCGATATTTTGACATATCGTTTTTGCATTCTATACTTAAAATTCTAAGTGTTTTGAACTTAGATAAGTAGTCTTCAATGCAAGGAAAATTATTTGGACTTAAGGACATTAACCGATTCTCCAACTTGCGGGCTTGAACAATATTGTGTTTACCAAACACGACTTCAAGATTTTTGCAAGAATCATCAAGGTCATCAATTCCTAGAAAGTGAAATCTTAAATTAGGAGAGATGGAAATTCCAATCAATCCATGTGCTTTGTCATTCTTATTGGCCCATTTGACTTTCTTTTCATCATCACTAGGTTCTAGTTCTTTCCCCAAGGTAATTTGGTACAATCCTTTACTTCTTAATACATCCTCCATATGGGATTTCCATGAGAAGTAGTTGGTATTAGTAAGAAAACCATCACTGGAAGATGCCATATTAAAATATGCAGAAAAAAATGAAATTGATGGTTTAGATGGAAAGATTTCAAAAAAATAGGATGTTTTAAAAACAAACGGCAATGAAAATGAACTTCGGATGTGAAAGTTATGGCCTTTTGAAAAAAGGCATAAACGGTAACAAAAAATCTACATGGCAAGTAGAAGTTGGTCCATGTGGTTATACTCCTAACTGTTCCTATAAGCTCACTTTTAAATAAGTTACTTATGAAGTGACCCACTTTTATAGAATAGGTGTGAATCACTTTTACAATGAATTTACTTTGTAAATGAAAGTTGCATGCACAACAACTTAAAATAAAATATTAAAGTTATTTAATAGTGATTCACTTTTATAACTTAAGTGAAATGCACTTGACAATGAATRTGTGAACTTAAAAAAAAAAGGTAACAAAAAGAGACTTGAACTCAAGACCTGTTACTTAATAAAGAAACTTTTAACTAAGTGAGCTAGTGCATGTTATAGTGTCATTTGACACCTTTTATGCTCATGACGACTCATTGGCCTTAGTTATATCCCTTTCCCTATTTGCAGGATCAAAATCCCACTTTTCCTCCCTAAAAACATATTAAAAAATACCATTTTTAAGGATGTACACGACTCTCCTTAAATCAACTCGCGTACATACGCGACTTGCTAGTGAGCAACCCACATACATGTTTAATTGTCTCAAAAAAATTATAATTCCCGATATTTAAGGCAGAGTTGATGGGTTCCCTAGGTTCCCGACCTCCTATAGCCCATGCATAACTACTCCAACTGTCAAAAGGGAGTATAAAAGAGAGCCTTGGGATGGAGAAAAAATAGGATCAAAGAGATGTAGTCTTATGCTAGCAGTTTCCTTATACCATGTGAGCCCTTGTTTCCCTATATTTATGATATTGCCTTCCCCCTTTGAAAACCCTTGTTTTTAGGATTTGTGTTTCCCTTTATCATGTCAGGAAGAAACCTATTGCTTTCTTGGACTTGCCGAGACACAAAACTTTGGAGGTTGTCTTTTCCATCTCATGCCTTGGGTGGAGAAACTTGGAGCCTGGTTCTTGGATCGTGCCACAACGGTTATAGGTTGTAACCAACCCCTTTTGCTGTTATCAATAAAAGAAATCTCACTCTTGCCCACTTTTCTTTGTTAATTCATGTTTTTTATGAGATTATGTGTATCTTATTTTGAATCTAAAATAGAGTTTGAATTGATTATATTTAGTTAGTTAGCGGATAACTACTTTCTTGTAGTTTCATATTTCTTTGTTTGTAGGACTTTCAGAAGATCGCTGTGAAGGATTTTTGGAGCGAAAGCCCTCGAGCAAAATCAACTTCAAACGATAGGATCAGAGTACGTTCTCTTTCCTTTCTCCCGAAAGTTAGTTACTGTAGGTAGTTACTTTCAATTAGATACATAATTAAAGTTTGAGAGAAGTCTTTAAGGGCACTGCTCTGTTGTGGCCCTGACCCAAAGCCATAGGACTTAGATTTTTGTAACAGTTCAAAAGATATTATATTATTTAGAAGGTGGATTGAGGGTGTTGTTGTTGTTGTTGAAGATGACCTTGTAGAGCGTGCTCATAAAAAAATATTTTTACACAAGAAAACAATTTTTCTTTTCGACGAAAACAAGGGCTAGATCTTGGTTAGCTTACCCGGAAAATGCAAATTTTCCCTCTGTTTTTTATTTACCAAGATCTCACAGAGCACACGACAAAGAACATACACAAATAAGAAAACCAATTCCGCTTTTTTATTTTTATTTTCTGATATCACACAAAGAGTAGGGAAAATAGTGTATTTAGAATATTGAAAAGAGAGTAGCAACTTAGAAGTAAAAAATAGAAAACTAAAATAAAACCGAAATATTATCTCTGCAAAAATTTAAAAAGGGCATATTCAGGCTCTATACGTCCAGATCTGACTGTATCTTGGGAAAACATAAACTTTTTCAAGTGAAATGAAAGGTGTACATAAGTGAAAATAGTGATTCATATGCAATGGAATAATACTCTCATCCCAAAACTGTACAAAAATGGAAGAAACCAGATATGCGGCAACACGACTTCACGATCTCGATCTACAATGGGAGTGGGTCTTCAAATGCGCTCTGATGCCATGTTCGACAATACAAGTATTCCAACAGAGGACAAACACCTTCAATAACCACTTGCATAACCATATCAAAGATCAATACACTAATGTTTTGATGTGGTAAAATCTCTACGGGGAAACTTCCACGACCCCAACCAACGTGGCCACTTGGAGCAATTTATTAATGCAAAATAAAATATTACAGAGAGATTTACAAGAGATCTTCTCATAATCGATCATTGAAAAATGACCCTCCATGCTATTTAAATATAGATAATGGACCAATCAGGTGTTAAGCCACGTATCAATGTAGCCGTTAAGATTGGGGATAATATGATCTGTTACATCACTCTATGTCGGGAACATATCATGAATGTTGGATTACCTAACTACAAATGCATGCTAATTCATACTAAAGAAACACACTTTTACCTAACAACACATTAGACCAAGTTGATCTTAACTAACTCTTAATTGTCTAAATATCCCAACAATCCTCTCAACATTGTTATACACCTCAAGAGATTTCCACGAATCAAAGATCACCTAATCAAAGTTTGCATGCGATATTTAATCCACCTGTAAATTGATTATCATGTTGACCACCGTGACACCGAGTGGATGCACATAAAATTCTATTACTAACATGTGTGGAGCTATTCAGGTGTTGAATTTTAAGAAGATTATAGAGGGTCCAAAACCCTAACATTAATTGGGAGTTAAGGCATGCAAAAACCTTAACTCTAACCTAGATGACTATCAAGATATGTTAAATATTGGGTTGCTAAGAAAGGAAGGGATTCCATTCTTATTGTGTTTAGTATTGATCCATAGGAGAGCAAAGCAATGAGGATGTGATATTGAAGCATAATAAAGGAATTAGAAGATCTTGTAGCAACCATATTAGCCACAATGTCCATGGCATCTCCATAATGAGTGCCCCTTTCTTTTTATTTTCATTTAATAACTAAGAAGAAAAGAGTAGAGTATAGGCCTCACCTTCTAGTTGTTTTTTTCCCATATTGGGTTTTTTGAGGGTACATCTTGTGTTCATTGTGTGTATGGTGTGTTATTGTTTGTCTATTTCATTTCAATTTTAGCTTATTTTAGTAATTCTTTTGTTAAACTAGTAATATAAAAATCCACAATCTAAATTAAAACAATGCATAGAAAAAGGTTGTAGAATATTAGAAACTCAACCAGGATGAATTGTTAGAGTGGAATACCCATGGTAGTTTACAAATCATATTGGTATCATAGCAGCTTTCTTTGCGGTTTTGTGGGAAGTTGCATGATCTAAGAATTAGCATAAAGTCTAAAATCCCTAGCCATTGTAGATAAGTATAGTAACAATCCACAGGATGAGTTAGAAGAGAGATTTTAAAATCTAGAAGTACAAGTCGCTGACATCTCCCACTGTATGGTGGATTTAGAGAACAAGTTTGGACATTTCGAGGAGTAGTCCAAAGCTAGATCAAAGGAGAATTTTGAAGATAACGAAAAATCTAAAAAAGGAGTAGAAAAAGGGGCCAGAGAAAGAGAGACCAAGTTTTGATGTCATCATTCTTCCCAATTTCTATTTAAAGTGGAACCGAAAATGGACATGAAACCATAGGTGAGATTTACGTTTTTAAGTTGAATTAATGGTTGTAAAAATTAAAAGTTTATTTCATCGTTCATAACATATTAGAAGAGAAAAACATTTCATTTTCCTTACTAAAGTTAGAGGGCCATGCCCAAAATTGGTGGAGAAATCACACATAGGTGCTTAGACTAGAGGATGATCCCCTAGTAATTAAGTGGGAGGTGTTTAAAACCATTGTTAAGTCTCAATTATACCGTATTGGGTACGAAGAGGACCAATGGATCCATCAATATTACTTCTTATCCATCAATGTAATCTCTCTAATTTATGGATCCTTGAGGCGATGGAGGTTCTGTTGCTATCATGCCCATCTTTCATGGTTCGCTAGATTTTTTTTGTTTTCCTTCTTATATGAATGTAATCTCTCTAATTTATGGATCCTTGAGGCGATGGAGGTTCTGTTACTATCATGCCCATCTTTCATGGTTCGTCATATTTTCTCTATTTTTCTCATTGTCTAGATGTAAGCTCTCTGATTTATGGATCCATGAGGCGATGGAGGATTTGTTGCTATCATACCCATCTTTCATGGTTCACCAAACATTTTTTGTATTCTTCTCCTCATCACCACATTAATCCTTTTGTCTGATAGGCCGTTTAAATGCCTTCCTTATCCACGATACTTATGACTCCATAGCCCAATCATCCCAAATTGATCTGCTGTTACTTATGTTATCTTTTCCTCTCTCTACAGTTTCACTGATCCACCTTCTCAAACCATTTTAATTTTTTTACTTTATCTTGATGGGTACTGGGCTTATCCTCTTGCAGTCAGAGGGTGGTTCTCAGTGCTAACATTAATGGCACTGTTGCCGTGGACGGAAGTGAAGATATCTTCCCTGGGATAACGACAACTAATAGATCCAGTTTTAGATGGTGAACTGAAGCTGGTATTATTATGATTGCTTATCTTTCACCATGGCGACTCCATTGTTTGAAAATATTTTGGCGACTCCACTGGTTTGAAATGGAAAATTTTTTAGCTCAGAGGTATGCTTTTTGTGATTTTTCAAAGATAGTTGGTTTCCCTAATCCAGTGACTAGTAGAGATGAATGGGAAAGTAGCCTTCCTAAATTTCGAGGAGAAGAGTGGGAGGTACCAGATGAACATTTACTAGATTTTCATGATTTTATTCATCGACTTCATATCGTGCATGAAGATGTTCAAATTAAAATTTTCATGTATTCATTAGAGGGGATTGCTCTTGATTGGGGTCGATCTATTCCCATTGCAAGCATAATCTCTTTGACATGTTTTCATGCAGCTTTCAATTTATTTTGTAAAGATTATTTTTCAGCTGAGTATCTTTACGAAAACTGTTGTGATGAGTTTTCTTTGCTTCATAAAGATTCTGCTAGTCACGAAAACCATATTTGTAATGAATCATTTATTGTGGAAGAAATCATTTTCCATGAAGATCAAGAGGTGTTGAATGATATTCACTATGATAGAAATAACACAGAAACATCTAACATCATATCAGATGTATCTGTTGTTTTAAAGGTTCATGAAGATCAACATCTCTCATTTGAATATTCTGATGGTGAAGAGCAAGTGCATTCTGTAGTAGATATTTCTCCTGACTGTGAAGCCAATATATATGATAAGCTAGTTAAAAAAACTAGGGAAGATTTCTCTCTGTTTTTTCCTAGATTTTCACAATTAAAGGAAGATTTTATTTGTTTCTCTTGTGAAGAAATTACAGAGGATATTCCTATTCTTGAAACAAAGGTTTTGGGTAGTCCTACTTATGATGAAGAAATTGCTTCGGATGATGACCAAAAGCGCCCAATCCTTGATGAATATCCCAGTGAAGATGATGAAGAGGAGATCTTTTTCATGGATTCTTTGGAACCTCGTAGCATGGTTCCTGTACATGATAATGAAGGAGAAAAGGAAGACATAAATGTGCAGCTTATGTCATGTCCAACACTTATAAATGAGAAAATATCACCTGGGATTAGCCAACCTGTAGAAATACTGTACTCACCTATACATGTTGAGAACATCAAACAACAGGTGAGCGATGATGAAATGAAGGAGGTATTTTCTTGTCAGTTTAACGTTCCTTACTATAAATTTTATGACCCTGTAGGGTTATATATGGAGTTGAATTTTCAAAAAGCATTGGAGCCTGCAAAATTATTCATCTTATCATCATTTGGGGGCATTGTCAGTGTTCCAAAACATGTTTTCATTCTGTTGTCATACTTCCCTTACCATTTATGGATCATTTATAGTGAAAATAAGAGTTATATTAGCAAATAGCCTGGGTGGCTTTGGTGGAAGTTTGCTTTCACCTAGCACATTGTAAAAATAAAATAAATATCAATTAGTATAGGATTGTACACAAATAAGCTCCTTCTGGAGCACATGTGTTTGTTTTCTTTTTGTAAGTAGAATAGTGTATATATCATCCTGTTGTCTTCAACAAAATGTATCTGGGCTCGACTCCACAACCCAACAAATAAGGCACTAGAACAATGCGTTCTTGGTAGCTCACAGGGAGCATGCCATCCCTTGTGGAGCCAATGTTATCACATGAAGTTGTCAAGGGTCGCAACAGTTGTCCAATTTTTTTTTTGCACAAGAAACATCCCTAAGCACAAGCACAACATTCAGAGAAGTCTATTTTGGGGCTGAAATACAAACAGTGGTCGGGTTAAATTTTCAATGACAGAGATCCCAGGAGCTGTTCAGATCAGCGACTCATGTGTATTCGACATGTCAAAGTTGCGCAAGGTTTAAAGACTAGGTGGAAGCCTCGAGGTTGCATATCAAGCACCATGTGTTCTTCCATATCAGACGATCATGATTTACTTTGGGAGTTCAGGCTTCAGGAGTTTCGGCTTCCCCACTCCCGATTTCCTCCGAAGTGCTTTTGCCCGAAGTCACAGATCAAGCGCCGTGCGTCCTTTTAGATCGAATGATCATGATTTACTTTGGGAGTTTGGGATTCGGGAGTTTCGACTTCCCCATTCCCATTTTCCTCCAGAGTACTTTCTCCCGCAGTTGTAGATCAAGTGACACACGTCCTTCTCCATCGGACGATTAATATTTACTTTGGGAATCCAGAATTTGGGAGTTTTAGCTCCTTCCCTCGCGCTTTCATCCAAATCGTTTTCTCCTGAAGTCCACAGATCGATGCTGTGTGTCCATCCAAATCTAATAGTGGTAGTTTGCTTCAGGACTCTGGGCTTCGGAAGTTTAAGCTTCCTCGCTCCTGTCTTCATCTAGAATGTTTTCTCCAGGAGTTAACAGATCCCTATCGTGTGTCCTCCTTAGATCGATGGTCATTGTTAACTTCGAAGCTCCATCTCTACATGCATACCTCCCCCGAGCTTTGAAGTGCCTAAGTACGTGGCAGTCATCAGTTCATATATGTGGCATTCTCGTCAGTCATGACACCTGGCATCCATTTAGCGATGACACATGGCACTCAATCCATGCGCCTTTGGGCATATCATCTGCTTGTTTCCAAGTGACACGTGTCACCTCTCTTTTCATGACACGTCAGCATAGTGACGTAAGGTCACCACGTCAGATCATCCTCCGGGAAGTGTTCTTGTTCAACGCCAAAATTAGTGCCATCTCCCGATGCGGTTAGAATGATCCTAAAGTTGGCAGGCGGATAAACTTTAGTGCTAGTGATAAATTAAGCGGGGCTTTCCCAGATCGCAGATCGTGACCAGATCAATGACCACGCTTCATTGTGGGGACGCAACTTTCTCAAGCGTTAAAATTATTGAGCAGTCCCGCAATCAAAACTGTGGTATAGTAAAAGAGCTACACGGCGGAAGGTGGTGAATTGTGGGCTCAAAAGCAGTGTGAATCCAAATCACCTTTGACGACCCCACAATCACATGCTTATATAACATCTAATACAAGAGCAATGTGTGGTTCCCCCCTAGGTGTTGAACCTCGTCCCAATCCTGAGGAGGATTCAATTAATGGAAAAGGACTGGTAGTTGAAACCTCAGTTCGGTCGATAAATTGAAGGCGTGGAGGATCTGGCCGTGGAGACTGTTGGGTATATGCTATATTTTTTGTCGGGTGCGCAGGGGGGTGTAGTGCCCCTGATTTATTTTTTTTGCCTAGGGAAATGTGTCACCTACCTCCGGAAACGTGTCACATATTTAGGTGGTTTTTCGGCACATAGTTTTTGCCGATGGTTTTCTATTTCCGGTTAAGGAATTAGGGTTTTGGACTAATCCAGGTCATTGGGTTAGGGTTTTGGATGCCGCTGGCTCCTATATGTATATTGTATTGTAAAAAATATATCACTATGAATGAATATAGAATATGCTGGTTTTCCCAGTTTGGGTTTCCAGGGGAAAAATCTCTGTGTAATGTTTGTATTTGCCATTGTATCTTTTCTGTTCTTTTACTGAATATCTGTTTGCAGTAGATATTGTACAAGGTTAGAATCTACAGAGACAAAACTGTCAACCCGATGTACCCCTATGGACGGTTTTTCCTACATTCCCTTGTCGAGTTGAGTTTGCGTCTAACAAAGGAATACACGCACAGACTGACAGAAGAATGCACAGACGAAAACATTGAACGAGATATCCAGGTCACACTCCTGGAAGTTGGGGACTGATCTGAGTATAAATCGACCAGTTCAATATTTTGTAAAGAGGAGGGGGGTGTTTTTCATAGGCTGGAGAGCCGAGTCAGTTTCAGGAGCAGGGCTCTGTAATTTTTTCAGTTTGTATGCCTGAGGGATTGGATTGTAAATATATGTTATTGAAGATTCCTTTGAATCATTTTAATCATAAAATCTTCTTAGTTTACATGCTATCTCTGTTGTCTTTCTTATCTGAATGTACTATCTTTGATTTATGGATCCCTAAGGCGATGGAGGTTCTGTTTCTATCATGCCCATCTTTCATGGTTTGTCAGATTTTCTTTGTTTTCCTTCTTATCTGAATGTAATCTCTCTGATTGATGGATCCCTGAGGAGATGGAGGTTCTGTTGCTATCATGCCCATATTTCATGGTTCGTCAGTTTTTCTTTGTTTTCCTTCATATCTGAATTTAATCTTTCTGATTTATGGATCCCTAAGGCGATGGAGGTTTTGTTGCTATCATTCCCATCTTTCATGGTTCGTCAAATTTTCTTTATTTTTCTCATTTCTGGATGTAATCTCTCTGATTTATGGATCCCTAAAGTGATGGAGGATCTGTTGCTATCATGCCCATCTTTCATGGTTCACCATACATTTTTTCTCTCCTTCTCATCATCACCACATTAATCTTTTTATCTGATAGGCAGTTTAAATGCCTTCCTTATCCACGATACTTATGACTCCATAGCCCAATGGTCCTGAACTGATCTGTTGTTACTTATGTTATCTTTTCCTCCCTCTACAGTCTCATTGATCCACCTTCTCAAACCATTTTAATTCTTTTAATTTATCTTGATGGGTACTGGGCTTTTCCTCTTGAAGTCAGAGGGTGATTCTTAGTGCTAACACCAACCAACACTGCAGGAAATTCTCAAAAAAGACGGGAAAAATGGGAAAGCTCAAGCAACAAAGGGGAAATCTCATCCCATGAAGGGGGGGTGGGGGGGGGGGCATCAAATCACAATAGTAAATAATGAAGGTAGTCTCTTGGAATTGCAAAGGTCTGGGTAAAAAGGAATAAAAAGAAGCCACGGGAAAGTTAATTTGAGTAGAAAATCCCCATATCCTCTTAATCCAAGAGACAAAATTGCAGGGAGATGAGGCCCTGCGAGAAATGAATAAAATTTGGAAAATAAGTAGTGGAATGACGCTGAATGCTAGAGGCGCCTCAGGGGGGATTTGTATAATGTGGAACACTCATCTCTACAGAGAAGAACAAATAATGGAATCAACCCACTGGATGCTGGTAAAACTTAAGAACCTCCAATCAGGTAACATATACCCTATCTGCAATGTTTATATGCCTAATAATTATTGGGAAAAAAGGTAGTGATGGGAAATGCTAATGAAAATTAAAGAGTTAGGAACCCAAGACAACTGCATTATAACAGGGGATTTCAACACAACCATACATTGAGGGGAAAAAAGGGAGGCACCTCTATAAGTGATTAGTTTCGGGAACACATGGAAGATCTAATTTCAGACCTAGATCTGTTTGATGTCCAGATTTTACGAGGAAAATATCTTTATGGCTAGGGTGAACCACAACAGAAGGAAACGACTGTAGAAATAAACTCCATCCCAAAGACATACTATATAAACCAATATTGAAGCGAGATAAGAAAGAGGCCTATTTCATCCAGATGTTCAATGAAGTCCACCGTTGAGAACTTTGACCCAAAGCTATATAACTACAACAAGTTCTCAACAAACAAGCAAAGGAAGCATATGGTGATAATATAAAAGGTTAGCACATTAGATAACATAATACATTAATATACATAACAAATACGCCCATGGATAATAACTCATATATTTGCAAGATATCAATTGGATGGGAAAGGAGTATTTTTATTAATAAATGATCAACGAAAGTGAAAATATTACAGACTTGTGTGTCGGCATGGTTCGGAACCGAGAAATTAAGTTCCTTTGAGTTGGGCATCCACCACTTTAATCCTCCACCAAAGGCAAGCTCATAAGAGAGAAACAATGATGTTCTCAATCAATAAGGGAAGATCTTGGGGGCTGAACAATGTGTTCAGACTTAAAGGACAAAGGGATGCAGACTCAATATGAAGTAAATAATTTCTGCAGAGTAACTTTGCTCTCAAGTTGAAATCTTTCTCCTTTTCCATAGCTCTGAATTGGCCCATTTATGGCCTTAAAAATGGAACTGAAGGGCCAAGTCAGAATGTTTCCAGTATATGGAAGGCCAAGGATCATAGATCTCCTGTCATGACATGGAAACCTGATAATAATTTTCATTTTCTGGCACAAATCCCGATGTACACGGGATGTAGTGGAGTAGTCTGCGTATACGCATGTTGTATAGTGTGAAAGGTGCGTAGAAGTGGAAACATAATTTTTTTTAGCTCTGGAATTTTACAAACAGGGAAGATAAGTTTGCATGGGGAAATGGAATAAGGCCCTATGTGCAAGATTGCATAGGGTGAGGCAAATCTTGCTATAACATATGTCCCCTAATGTGTGAGGTCAGAGGAGTATATGTGATGGCTGAAATACATTATAAATAACCCAGAAGTGGAGTGGTAGGGAACCAACTGGACGAACTAGTTGCTCATTACATTCTGCACTGACTTTGCATACATTGCTGCCAATAAAATTACACTGCAGATCCATGTGAAAATATACCAAACAAGTGTCTGTGCCATGAATAGGAAAATGCAAATGTGGTTACATGCCAATAGCTGTCATAGTCATGAACAAGGCCCAGTGGAACCAGTCTCAAAACCAATATGAAGATATCTGTATACCATGGAGTAAAATCTGATCTCCCATGATCACTGAAGTCATATAGGTATTGGTCCAATGAAAAGGAAGCAACAACTCAAAAAAGATGCAACCACATAGTGATGTCTTTAAGTCTTCTACACAATCCACCAAGGGTGAAAGTCTACATTATGTGAATAAAGGAGTTGAGGTCGAACACAATGAGACATCATTTTATTACCGATCATTGATGTATACTATTAACAAACACGATTACCCCTACCAATAATGAAAGTAGGTATCAAGGCACCGAGTACATTCTTACAAGTATGAATAGAGGAGCCGGTGTCGAACACCTAAAGAATCCATCGATTAGGAGACATTGATGTATTCCTAACTGTCGATGGCGAGAGAGCCTGCCACTGATGACTGCAAGACTCAAGGTACGCATAAGACTCTAGGTCCCATTTCCAGAACAAATGGGCTGAAATTGATGGAAGGAGACCTGATGAAAGGAGAGCATTGAGGCATCTCTCATCAGTCAACACAAGGTACAAAGCAGGAGCTTCATGATTTGGTGGAAATCGGATGAAGAACATGTTCACGAACCAATGACCCTGTGCATCTTTTGTGTGTGCCAAGTGCAAGCGGTACACGAAAAATACCCTCTGAATAGAAGCCAATGATGAAAACTGCTGACAAAGGTGAGGAAACCACCAATAAGGCTAATGACATCCAAGACACTGCATAGATCCCAATGTGTGAATAGATGTCTTGCCATTGAACACAAGGGAAACCACCCAATCAATGACCAATGATGAAATGTCGACTGTTGGATTCAAGGTTACCTACCAATGATGAAAGTAGGGCCAGGGTGCACGATAGGAATACAATATCATGTGATTAGGAGACAAACTAAGGGTATGGCCCACATGCAAAGTCAAGAGTTCTGAGGAGTGGCTGACATAGGTTGATAGACATTCTTTGAACAAGAGCATGAGACATATGGAGGACTCCGGCATCATAGACCCAATTATGAAACCATGAGATGCAGGAGGCATCAATGAAGTTCTCTATAGGGACTGGAAGAGTAACCAGTCGGTAGAGAAGACTCTATAATGAGCTTGGCTTCCTAAGGCCATGCTAATCCAAAAATTATGATGAGGAATGGACTTAATAACTTTGTGCTATGTTCAAAGGCGACACAACTGTTGCCAATATAAGATAATACTCCCTTCCTGCCCATCTTTTTTTGTTTTTTCATAGACAAATGAATGCTATGATACAGAGGAGGAAACGAGTGTCGCAAGCAAGCAAAACTAGTTCCAACAGTGGAACATACCTATGCTCAATGCAAGGAGATGCATGCGGGATATGGACACTCGGGGGAATGTTCCCTCCTAGGCATAGTGTGTCAAATTGTGAAGGATATAAACAAGGCTTTGCTTGGTTGAGGATGCAAAAACTACTAAGGCAAACGGTTTATAACGCAAAGCGAGAGCTGACTATAGGCTCAATACTGCAGGCAAGGGCATGAGATGCAATCACAACTTAACGCCAAAAAATGTCCTTTTTCATGGCATTTAGTCTACTAGGTGTGAAAAATGGATAAACTTGTGCCAAATAGACGTCCTTTCAAATCCAATTTACGAGTGTGAAAGAGACAAACTCACTCGACAATCTTTTTGCCTTTTGAAAATGAGTCAGAAAAGAGCTTAAATAAGACTCACGGCCTTTCAAGTCTAATTTAATGAGTGTGAAAGGGACAAATTACTCGACAATATTTTCTCTTTTTGAAAATGAGTTGCAAAAGAGCTTAACTAAGACTCACAATCTTTCAAGTCCAATTTAACGAGTGTGAAAGGGACAAATCACTCGACAATCTTTTCGTTTCTTAAATGAGTTGAAAAATAGCTTAAATTAGACTCGTGGATGTTTTTCTAAGCAGCATATAACAGGGGCGGCCAAGGCTCCCATGCACGACTTCTGTGAAAGGTCAGAAACTTACCAAGAGCTGACACAAGCTTGGGAAAACCCAAATCTTTCCAAGTTGAGGAGGATAAAATACTTGCAGAGGTTATCTTATCTACAATATATCGAAGAATTCCCCTTATCTGGAAGGGTGTAGAAGAAGGAAGTCAAGGCTCTACAAGATCATTCCAATCAAAGGAAACCACCCTGGGACTTGGAGGGAGCATACTCGAAGAGAGTGGAATTCTCCCTAGTGAAGAAGGTACAGAACTAGAGATGCTAAGGACATGGTCAAAGGATGCATCACCCTCCAAAACAAGAGTGGGATTGACTGAAGATTGCATCGACAATTTCACTTCCTTAGGCTTGTCACTCTCCAAGAGAAGAGTGGGATCAACTGAGGATTGCATTGGCACAACCACTTCTTCAACCATTGGTTGAATAAGATGCGAGACAACAAGGTCAAGAGATGCATCAACCCCTAAAGGAAGAGGGGTGTCAGCCAAAGATTGCATCGACATGACTGTTGTATCAACCAAAGAAGGTTAGGAAGCCAAAGACCACTCAGAACCCAAAGGGCCCCCAGGAAAGGACCACGCTTCTTGTACCATAGTAGTAGCAAGGAACAAATGAGTAAGAAGATCTCCTTTGCAAAGCCTACAAAGGATCTTGGGCTTACGTCTTACACATCTAGGCTTTTCGATCGTATGAATGCCCCCAACATGACTTGCAGTGGCTGGTGACATGCTCCTGGCATGACTTGCAGAGGCTAGTAGCAAATCCCCAACATGACTGGCAGAGGTTGGTGATGAATCCTCAACATGAGTAGCATAGGTTGGTGATGTATGTGCAGTGTCACTAGCGATGACTAGACTTGTGCCCCCAACATAACTTGTAGTGGCTGGTTGTTGGTCTTCAACATGACTAGTAGAGGTTGTCGACCCATCTCCAACATGACTACCAGAGGTTGGTGATATAATGCTAGTATATGGCTGACCCTCACAAGACAAAGTCAAGGAAGGTAGGGTCCAAGGATCAGTAAAATAGGAAGTGCGGAAAGAAATGGACCTCCCTGTCGAAACGGGCCTACTGGACATGGCGTAAACGCGGTGACTTGGTGTCGTGAAGTCGAAAGTACCCATAAGGGAAGAATACATTTTGAAACCAATATTCTCAGTTGTCGACTGAGAATTGTCAATCACAGGGATCGACAGTCCAATAGATGCATTAGGACTAGAGTACGCAAAGGATAACTGGTCGATCTTCACGATCTTCCCTTCATGAGGAAAACAAAGAGTACAGAAGATGGATGACATGACGACGATCATGGCATAAGTCCAATTGTGTCCTAGTAACAAATTATAATACAGAGGCACATCAACTACCTCTACTTCCACCTCTACCATCTTCCCACCTAACTTGTCTGGAAAGACAGGGAGAATACCGTGAGGGCGGAAGGAATGACCATCAAAAGTAGTCAACATGTTCGATGACTTGGAAAGAGTCAGAGAACCGAGAGATTTCCAACAGATCAGGGACATCACACAAGTGGCAATGCCTTCATCAACAACCACATCAATAGCCACACGTTTGATGGTATACTTTGAGTACTCCATATGTATTTGGAAATCCACATGGTAAGGCAAGCGAGGCTTCACATCTGTGACGTCAAACTTGATAACTTTTGATCCATTGGTTTCTAGAGCTCCTAAAGCAGATAGGAAGGCATTCCTATGTGAAAGACACGTCTGGAGTACCTCCAAAGTCGACATTGCAAAAGGGGTTTGACCCAGGTCCTCAACAATAGAGTAGTTCTGGGTGGCTCTAGCATTTGGATTATGGGTAGAGTGCTTGAGTACTCCTTTCAGAATACAAGGTGATGGATTTGTTTTTTCAATCTGTAAAGTCATCTCCGGAGGAGGAGAGGAGGAGATTCTTATTTAGAGGAATAACTTGTTTAGAGCTAGAATCTCGAGATCGAGTGGCTACATTAACTTTTGCAATGACCATATTGATACACAAATGATCACCATCTTGCAACGACGGGTTTTGACTCTTACCAGCCACATTTCCATCATTTGAGGAGATAGAGGCCATGTGTTGATTATGTGGGAATGGATTTGTCATCACAATAGGTGGTTGAGATAATAGCCTCGCAGCTTCTGTAAGTTTGGGGCACAAATGGGTAAGGTGGTCATCTATACAAAGCTTACAGAGAAATTTCACCTTACATCTTTCTCATTTTCCCTCTCCAACATTATTATTCACCTTCTCATTATTAGCATTGTCCTTGGGTTTATTACCATTTTTCCCACCCTTACGATTATTACGTCCTTTCTTCTTATTCCCTCTTGGTTGTTGGTTACCATTTGGGTTGGACGACGATTGCACATAATGTACATCCACCGACTGAGTGGGGTTGGAAGACACAGATGAAGCTGGCCCTCTTGCAGATTGGCTTAGAGACAACTCTTTCATATGGCTTGTCACTGAGCCTGTGGACTTTACATTGGTGGCACCTACAATGCCATCGGCATGAGGTATGGGATTTTTCCTAGGGTCGTAAGTTAACTGTGGTGCATCTGAAATAAGGTGGTATAACATCCCAGACCGAGCGTATATCAAGTCTAACTATTGGGATCTAAAGATCACTTCTTCCTCAGTGGTAACCCCGGAAGTAGCAACGTCCTTCGAGATAGGAGTGTGAAAATACTTAAGAAACCATTCTAAAAGAAAGGCTGGGGTTATAGGGGTCTTAATCAACCTCTTCTGTCTACGCCACTCCTGGATATGATCCAAGATATGAGTGGCGGTATCCTGGCATAAAGTGGACAAAAATTCTTTGCCAACATCTTAACGAATGGGCATCTCGAAGTGGTTAAGGAAAACCAACACCAACTGACTAAAAGTCCCATATGCCCCCCTAGGTAGCTCAATATACCAATTCACAACAAATCTAATGAGGGTGCATTGAAATAATCTTAATCAAATAGAATCGTCATTAAGGGAATTCGATGAGCACCAAAGGTGAAAGGTAGTGATGTGATCACCAATATCCTCTCCATTCTTACCCTTGAACTTCGGGATGTCCGAAGGAAGCTTGGTGGTGATGGGTGACCATGTAGTATCATGACTCACATGNATTGTGCTTGTAAAATTACATCACATCCAAGGTTTTGGTAAGCACCATAGCCCTGTCCGGGATTATAAGGCCCTCCTTTGAACTGATTTATAAAAGGTTGGTTGGGCATCATTCCAACAAGAATTCTCTGTTGGGGGTTATATAAGTTTCCCCTAGCCGGATTGGATCCGGGTTGGGGGTTTTCCAAGGCATGAAACTGATCTCCTCTGGGTGGGAATCTAGAGGATAGAGGCAGATTCGTCATGCCAAAAGTATTAGTCAGAATCAACATCGAGGAGGTAGGGGTATAAGATGGAACTTGAGTCAAAGCTTGTATGCCAAGTTGGTTGCTCCACCCAGAAGCATGAGGATTGGACCCTGGGTTAAAAGCGGGAATGCCTCCCATATTAGGAGTCATTTGCGGGATTTGAGACCCACCAAACAAAAATGGAGTGTAAGGAGGTGTAGTGCCCACAAGCCCAACGCTAGCATTAAGACCAGTGACTGGGATGACGTTCGAAAACTATGAAGTAAAGTTGGGCATACCATAAGAAAAAGGACTAGAAGCCATAGGGATGGACTGAACATTATAGCCTGGTGAGTGACCAAGAGAGCCAAACGGGTTCGAGGTAAGAGATTGAGCATTCACTATAGGCCAAGCCATAGTAATGATAGGTGCCTCCAACACTACAACCATTGTGGTTGTAGGAGTCGAAGGGGTTCCATTAACTATAGTGGTTGTGGGAGTCAAAGGGATCCCAGTGTTTTGAAGACTAGGTTCAATACTCATCCTTGTAGAATCACAAGTCTGAATAGTGGACGTGTGTGTACCACACCTAATAACTCTACGCCTTTTAGAAGGCAAAGACTCGAAATCCAGTGGTAACTGTACCAAGCGACGGGACTGACGGGGAGGCTGGTCCGACTCCACAATGACTTAAGACTCTAAAGATAAAAAATATATCCTAAGGCCAGCTAGTAATAAAAGAGCACACCAAAATTCAAATGGCCAATATGCATACAAACAGGGTAAATGGTTGAGTGGCCTCCCTCCCTAATGAAGGTATGTCTTGCCCAAGAGGGTCTTGAGACTCCCTGCTAAGGATAAGAGGTAACATAATCAGTTATAAGGGCCCTCGTGAGCTTAACAACCAGTTAATCAGATCCCCCCGTAGAGGTAATCCTCCATAAAGGCTGTGTGTTTTCCGACCCTTATCTAACCCAGGGTACTTGTAGAATAACCCCTGGAAGTAGCCTATGAAACACCTAAGTTAAGCAACTAATAAACCACTATATAATCGATGCATAGGCGAGCAGTAGTAAGTTAGGTCCACCGTATGGGTAGGGTAGCAAAGCCCAAAACCTTGAAAGCACCGCCTCTCACGGGGGTAAAGGCACTAGAAAGATCCCCAGATATGAATAGATCCCTAGAAATATATTTGAATCTAGGAAGGTATCGGGGGGAATATCCCTTGAACCAACTTCACACGACCTTGTGATTAACTTCGGTGTGAGCAGAGCCTCCTGATATTACCAATTATACAATGGATTTCTCCATTCCCTATCTTAGACACATATCTTGATTTAATTGCCTTGGAGAAGTTTACTCACAAACTCCTATTCCAAGGCACTAAATCCTAATCTAGTTTGTGCACCCTAGAATATAAAATCATGACTAATCAATTTTAAATTATAGCGGTAATTTTAGTGGCCGTCATTACTCAAAAAGGTATGGTAGTGAAACTCATGGTGTTATGACTCTGCAAGAAAAGTAAATATGAAAATAATGCAAAGTCTTAACTTTAACTTTCAATGAATGATATGCTTCTAAAAACCAATGCAATTTTCGATTTCAACTCTACAATTCTGAAGAAAAAATGCAATCTTTCACTACATGCACCAATCTAATGACAAGGACTCAAAAGACAAAAATGCCAAGCAATCCAAAATTCCTATTTTTTGTATGTTCAATATAACAAAACTGAAAATGCATGGACTGAAAAGTAACTTGATATATAACCCTACTGTGTATGAAAAAATATAACTCAAGTAAGATACCAAGCAACAAAATACCCATCCCAATGTACAAGGACAATAAAAAATGAAAAGATGATGAGAAAGACATCGCCCATAAATTCAACCAAAAGAGGGTTTCCTGTCATCCCACAAGCACTTAACATGCACTACAGAGACCTAAGAAGGATCAACAAACATCAAATCCTAGCCAACAACCACTAGACCCAACAAACAAGCAAGGCAAACTGATGTACGTGACTGTTTAGGCAAACAAAGCGTATGTACGCAACTTGTAGAAGGACAACCAACGTATATACGCGACTGTCAAGGCAAAAAGCATGTATATGTCTTAAAACAAGACCAGACAAGGGGGAAAGGCCGAAAACTCAGACCGAGAGTGAACATGAGATGTCAAGCAATGATGCGACAAGAAACACAATAGAAACGAGAGAAATCTAAGGAGAAAAGTAATCCAAACCCTAAGAAAGAAGATTCAATCCCTAGTATGGTCACCAATTCTGTTACAAGGAAAATCTCTCTATGGCTAGGGTGAACCACAACAGACGGAAATGACTGCAGAAATCAACTCCATCCCAAATACATGCTATATAAACCAATATGCAAGCGAGATAAGAAAGAGGCCTACCTCGTCCAGATGTTCGATGAATTCCACCGTTGAGCACTTTGACCCAAATCTATATACCTGCAACAAGTTCTCAACAAACAAGCAAAGCAAGCATATGGTGATAATATAAAAGGTTAGCACATTAGATAGCATAATCCATTAATATACATAACAAATACGCCCATGGATAATAACTCATATATTTGCAAGATATCAATTGGACAGGAAATGAGTATTTCTATTAATAAATGATTAGCAGAAGTGAAAATATTACAGACTTCTGTGTCGGCACGGTTCAGAATCGAGAAACCAAGTTCCTTCCAGCTGGGCCTCCACCACTTCAATCCTCCACCAAAGGCAAGATCATAAGAGAGAAACAATGAGGTTCTCAATCAATAAGGGAAGAGCTTGGGGGCTGAACAATGTGTTCAGACTTAAAGGACAAAGGGATGCAGACTCAATATGAAGTAAATAATTTCTCCAGAGTAACTTTGCTCTCAAAGTTGAATTCTTTCTCCTTTTCCATAGCTCGGAATTAGCCCATTTATAGCCTTCAAAATGGAACTTAAGGGATGAGTCAGAACGTTTCCAATATATGGAAAGATAAGGATAATAGATCTTCTGTCGTGACGTGACATGGAAACCCGACATTAATTTTTATTTTTTGTCACAAATCCCGATGTACGTGGGCTGTAGTGGAGCAACCTGCGTACAAGTGGAAAAATAGTTATTTTTATCTCTAGACTTTTACAAACAGGGAAGATAAGTCTGCATGGGGAAATGGAATAAGGCCCTCCGTGCAAGATTGCATAGGGTGAGGCAAATCTTGCTATAACACTAGCCCTCCAAAGGGAAATACACTTGGAGTAATAAAAGGTCAGGGGTGGGACACATGGCCATCAGGATGGACCATTTCCTCATCCATATCCCTCTTCTCTTCTACTCGCTCTCCATCTCCTCTCAAATAGTGTCTTGGGGCATTTCAAACCATCGCCCAATAGCCCTTTCCCTTGTAAAAGTAGAAGATCTGGGTCCCATTCCTTTCAAATTTAACCCAATTTGGATGGACTCACCGGATTTCCTCCCCCTAATATCCTCGATTTGGTCTACTTGGGTGGATGAACTCCTGTATATATATGGGAGAAAAATCTAAAAAAGGCAAAGCAAGCAATAAAGGATTGGGTTAAAGTATCCTTCCACAACACAAAAGAAGAAGTGGAAAGACATAAAAAGAAGTTAGAAGCTCTGCATGATGAAATGGACATTAGTGAAATGCAAACTAGACACCTAGAGTAGGAGAAAGAACACTTTCAAAATTATTTAAGGGAACTCCATAACAAAGAAAAGGAATGGAGACTAAAATCTAGAGCCTTGTGGCTCCAAGATGGAGACAAAAATACCTCCTTTTTCCACAAGCAGGCCAAAGCAAGACAATACAAGAACACAATGAAGGAAATTAAAAAAGCTACAGGGGAAGTAATTAACTCCTTTGAGGAGATAAAAAAGGAAGCCTCCTCCCATTTCAAAAATCTCTACACCCAGGATGGAGTAGATAATAAAGAACATAGTTTACAGTTCATGGAATCGATCCCGTAGCTAATAAAGGATCAAGATAATCAAGATTTGACAAAGATAGTCACATAAGCGAAAGTTAGAGCTGTTGTCTTCCAATTTGACCCAGATAAATCTCCTGGGCCAAATGGATTCACTCTCCACTTCTACAGAAATTGTTGGGAAATTATTAAAAAGGACTTGCTCCGTATGATCCAAACTACCTGCAAGTTAGGAGGCGCCACCAATACCTCCTTTGTTGTGCTGATTCCTAAAGTTAAAAATGCAAACACTTTTGACCGATTTCTCCCCATTTCTCTCTGTAATGTATCCTACAAGATCCTCACAAAAATTATAGCCAATAGGATAAAGAACCTTCTCCCAAGGATCGTTCTCCCAAATCAAGGGGGCTTCATGGCCAAAAGACAAATTTGGGACAACATAATTTTGGTACAAGAAGCCATCCACAACAGTGTTAAGAACAAAGAAAAAGGAATGATAATCAAAATCGATATGGAAAATTCCTTTGATCGAGTGAAACATGAATTTCTCTTTGATGTGTTAAATATTTTTTGTTTCAATAGCTCCTTCGTCTCCTGGATCAAACCATGTATCTCGTACCCTTGGATAGCGCCTTTAATAAGTGGGCGCCCAACTCCATTTTTCCAAGCCACAAGAGGACTTCGACAAGGATGACCTCTCTCTCCTCTGTTGTACATCATCATGGCATAAACCCTAAATAGAAGGCTGGAGCAAGAAAGAGCCACCAGAAATATTCCAGGGCTGAAAATTGATAGGGGCATCAAAAGGATACATAATTCACAATTCATTGATGACACTCTTCTTCTTGGAGGAGCTTCTCAAACGATGGCCCGAAGATTCAAGCTAGTCCTGGACCAGTACGAAATAACATCGGGGGGACTTATCAACAAACATAAAATCCAAATTTACGCCTGTAACATAAAAGAGGGAACAATGGCTATCCTCTTTTGGTAAATCCACCCTCTTTGATATATCATACTGGCACAAGAATGGCACTTGGGAAAGATGGAATCTGGGTGATGTCCCTCCCCTCCTGCGAAACACAGCTAAGCAGTTCCTTCTGGTGATCTCTAGAAATTCCCTAGTCCGCCTCAGTCAAAAGGACAACAAAAGTTGGGGGAAAGCATGGTACACAGTGAAGATGGGCTATAAGCAGCTCCTAGAAGAATGCGATATGCCAAAAAAATCCGTCATCTGGAAAGGGATATGGAGCCCAAATAGCCTTCCAAAGATAAATATCTTCTGCTGGCAATTGGCTCATAATAATATCCTAATAGGAGAAAACTTGAACAAAAGAATCTATATGGGGCCGTTTAGATGTGCCCTGTGTGCCAATAGCTTGGAAAGCACTGACCATTTGTTCCTAAATTGCAATTTCACTAAACAGGTGATGAATAATGTCTTCCTAGAATTAGTCCCCCAAATATCATGGCCGACAAGTAGAAAAAGTATGATTGGTAAATGGGGAAAATACTACAAAGGCTCACTTCATAGAAACCCGAATATAAGTTGAGTCTCGAAGGCCTCGATAAAATTTGTATACTGGCAAGAA
>JASDQU010105285.1:87812-109198 GCA_032191745.1 Picea mariana
TCTTTGACTTTGAGCATTGCAAAAAAATTATTTTCTTGTTCATTTTTTTCACTATTTTTAGCGGTTTTATAATCCCGAATTAAGGGATTAGTGTCGTAATCTAATCTGGGTTAATGAATTAGGGTTTTGAAAGATGTGAAATACCTAAAATATTGTATATATTGTATTGTGAATGGTTAAATTAATACAATGAAGAGTTGAAAGTTGTGACACCAAGGAAGGTTGGTTTTCTCTTGATTAAGGGTTTCTAGCATAAATCTATATGTACGGTGTGTATGTGATATTGGTTAGTTCTGTCTTTCTTAAGAATCTTTATGCATAGTTTTACTTCACAGGTTTAAAACTTACACTTACGAAGTATTTGGAGAATGACTAGTGGATCGATTTTCTACTAGTTGGTTTCCTACTTGGTTTTGAACTTTCTCCTCTCCATCCTTCGAGATAACCAAAGAAGCTTGATTATTAAGAATTCTCTCTAATATTAAATGGAATCCTTGGCAATCAACCGGGAAAATAGAATAAACAGGGAAGCTAGACAAATCAATAAGTGTAAGTGGATTAAGTAGTTTTATTATTCAGATTAAGTGTGGGCTGCCTAGGTAGTTGTGGTATTGATGGAGGATTGCTAGCAAGAAACTATAATTGTTGCTACTATTGACGTAATTGTATTTTTTTGGGGGAAAAGTGTGGAACAACTTGTTGCTGGGTCCCAAAGGAAGAGCCTCACCACCCTTGTGGACATTGATAATTTTAGGTTGGCTGAGGTGGATATTGCAACCAAGACATGAAAGGAAACCAATATTGAGGAGGGTATTGCATTTGCTAATTATTATAGAAAGCATTATAAAACCAAGGAGGTTCTTGAATCATACCCGGCGGTCGTAACATCCCCCAACTAACCGAGGAACATTACTATGCGGAATACACAAAAAAATAAAATTTGCTGCTAACATATCATGTAGCTTATTGTCTTCAGGAAAACACACATATTTAACCACATGAATATCATTAATTAAATGCATCTACAACATTCTAAATAAACATGAATGCAACTAATAATTCATTCTCATACATAGAGTAAAACACACAATAGTTAAAATAATAAAATAACTCAGAAAAACAGATAAACACTTATCTTTTTAAAACAATTGTGTAACCAGTTGCTTGGGACAGACATTCCGCCCAACCATAGACTTTTTGTTCTATATATAAATATCAAGTCACCCCCAACTTGGGGCTAGGATTCTAGAAAAGAGGGTGTCTCTCACAATCCACTCGCAACTTAGGTATTCCACAACCCACTGGTATTCTTCTACAACTATCCCGATTTCCACTAGCTCTCTTCCTCTTCACCTTCTCAAACCAAGAAATGTATCCCTTCACTTCTCTCAGTCCATCGGGAATCCCATTAACTTATTAGGGTCTCTCTGGTGCAGGTAACCAAGAATATCACTACTACGAGCTCCAAGGAAATCACTGCTAAGAAAACTACCAAGAAAACAATAGCAACAAGCTTGTTGCTCCAGTGCAACTCACACATGAGTTCACTCTTCAAGCTTGAAAACCCAACTCTTATGCAAGCCTGAAAACTTTTTTCTTTAGTCTTCAGCTCCAAAAATGCTCCATAATTCACCCTCCATTCTTTCTCCAACTCTAGTGCACTTCTTTTATGTTCTCTGCTTGTTGTTCATAGAAAAACATGGCTATAAAAATGCTCTTGTTGGCCATGCGAATTTCCTTTTCCCCCAAGCTAGTTGATTGCTCACTCTCCTCAATGTTGATTGTACTTTAGCCCCATGTTTCAAATAACTATGGGATGTGACTTCTCACACCCGCCCTCTTACATGTATTAAGTGATTGGGCTCTCATACACTCAAATAGAAAATATAAGGTTTTATACACGATTATAATAGAATTCAAGAATGTGGGTACAGAGAATTACCCATAATTAATTTACCCCTTTGGACCCCTCTTAGACACTGTCTTCTCTTGTGGAAAACTCAACCCCCCCATCTTCGTCCATGTCCCCCAACAACTGGCATCACATTTTGTTTATTAAAATTTAGAAATACAATTCACATATGCATCGCTTGGCCACAACCATACATTATATCTACATTATGCATTAATTAAAATAGGGATTATAATACGGAAATTACATTCCCCCTCCCCTACAATTGTGCACCGTCCTCGGTGTACAACACCATGCCGATATACATGTACAAATTTTACATCATAATATTCAAAAAATAAAATTATGTAATCTGTTTACCCTCCAACAATAGTTCCAACCCTAATCTCTTGTTTATATCAACTTTCTAACCCAATGAATGTGCCCCATTAACTACTCTCAGTCCATTGGGATACACCATTCTTTTATCAGGGATATCAATGCAGGTGACCCATAACTCTTAGATGTGGTTCTGGAACTCTAGCTGCCCAAAAAGGAGTCTTGTTTAGCTTATGCTTTCTTCAAAATGGTAGAATATTGTGGGTATTCTTCTCGCATGCTTTCTTTGTGCTCCCATGTTATGTCTTCAAGACCGTAGAAGGTCCATTGAATCTTTACCAACCCTATAGATTTGATCTTGACCACTTTGATTATTTGGTTGAGGATGCGTAATGGTTCTATAACGTCCCCGACCACCAACAGGATGGACAACATCACTTCATGGACATCTCTCCTTGCTCTAATACCAATTAGTGACATCCTCGGCCTTAAACCAATAGGCCATGCCATGCCACCGAATAAATTTCATGCTCTGATACTGTATATATTTAAATATATATCTATCTAATGCAAATTATACAACTATAGCATTTTGTTCATGCCACTTATTCATGTAGAAATAACATTAAAACATACATGCATTATACATAGACAATTCTAACAACATTATAACTTGATTTCAATATACACATCATACAAAGAACATAATTTTGGTACTTATATTTTAATATCTGACCACCAACTGCGTGCATACCTCCCATGAACCTCCCAGCCTTAGACCACGCTGCTCATCACACTCAGCAGTGGGTCACCCCTGAGCTGGGACTAAACTCCACCGGGCAAGGGATTCCTAGGCTTGGCAAGGACAACAAGAAAGTCACACATATCAACAGGAAGGATTTTCTCCCAGGAGCCAACTCACACTAACAACCTACAACCTCTCATTCCCCACATGCTTGTCCCACCCCACGAAGTGTGCCCCTTCTCTTCTCAATAGTCCTTCGATTGTGCCACTTCCCTTCCAAGGCTTCAACAATAGGCCGTACATGAATTCACAGAGCACTATAGCTGTTGTTGGGATCCCTCTAGGAAAATCACTTCCCCAACAACCTCTCTCACCTGGAGAGAGTTTATTAGAAGCCTGACAACCTGCTTCTTCAGTCCACGGGCCTGCCAACCCGCCTCTTCAAACCCACTGGCCTGACAACCTGCTTCTTCAGTCCAACTCCTAAGTCAATTAGAGTAAGGGTGATGACAACAACGAAGCTTAGTATGGAAAAGATGATGGAAGCAAGCCACACTCAGTCAAGGAACTGCGTTGGCAACAACAAAAAACCGTTAAGGCACGGTACAACTCAAGAAAAGTACAGGTGTGTGGTGCTTCATAAGAAAGGTACGGGGTAGCTCAACGATGTCTACAGGTTCTAGAGGTGCATGAATGATACATGCGTCGACGATGAAGAAATGGCTCAGTGCATGAATCACTGGGTGAATGCAGACTTGTGACAATCGTGAGGGTCGCGAGAAGGGTGAGGGACGCAAAGGTGCGATGGTCTTGAGAATGGTGAGCGAACCCCCAATGAGCTGGCTTTCCCAAATATAAGCTGCATGCACCCAGGTTGAAACATGTCTTCCTGAAGCTGCATGAGCTCCACTTAACACTCATTCCCTTTCCCCAGAAACTTAGGACAACCCGGTTAAGTCAAACCTAGGAAATAATAATATAATATTATTCCTTCATAGGTAAGCCCTCTAGCTTAGCCCCTATCCCTAGACACTTAGCCCCTTCCCTACCTAGTAGATATTAGTCCCCCATAACTCTTTCTTCGTGGCCGATCTACACGCAACGATGTAATTTTATTAATGATGTGTGTATTTACATATACACAAATCAGGTCATTGGCCTTAAGCATCTAGGCTCTCCAGCCTAATAAACATATAAGTCTTCTAGCTTATAACACTTGGCTCACCCGCCTAAAAACATAATTACAATTCAGTAGAGGCTTGGCCTTGGGGTGTTACAATCCCCTCCCCTTATTTTTGCACTGTCCTCAGTGCAACTTATTTACACAACAATAACAATGTTTCCAAAATCTTCAAAAAGATGTGGGTACTCTGCCCGCATAACATCTTCATGCTCCCATGTTGCGTCCTCGGGACTGTACCAGGTCCACTGGACTTTTCCAAGTCCTATGGATCAATTCTGAAGATGCTTGCTTTTTCGGTCCAGTATACGCACCATATGCACTTGAAAATCCCTTTCTTTCTCCACTTGAATCACATTCCAATCAATAGCATGATTAACATCAGGTATATATTTCTTAAGCAATGGTACATGAAATACATCATGTATAGACATGGATGCAGGAAATCCAAGCATATATTCTATGGGACCAATCCTCTCTAGTATTTCAAATGACCCACAATATCTAGATTCCAACTTGGAACAATTTTCCAGCGTTAGGGAACTTCTGTTGGCCTTCACTTTCAAGAATACATGATCCCCCACTTTAAATTCCCTGTGAGTTTTGTTCTTATCAACATAGATTTTCTTCCTGTATTGGGAAACCTTCAAATTCTGTTTAATCTTCAACATTTTCTCTTCCATTTCCTCGAGCAACTTGGGCCCAACCACTACCCCTATCAGTTGGGTTTTCGCAGCTTACTATGGTGTTTCAATTTCTACCATAAAGTGCTTCAAACAAGCTAATTTTCAGTGATGCTTGATACCCATTGTTGTAGGAAAATTTTACCAAGTGTAGATAATCTTCCCATTTACATGGTTTTTCCATCACATACATCCTTATCATATCCTCTATCACTTGGTTCACCCTTTCTTTTTTCCCATCAGACTTAGGATGATAGGCTGTGCTGAAGTTCAGATTTTTTCTGAACCCTTTGAATAGCCCCTTCCAAAACTTTGAGGTAAACTTTGGGTCTCTGTCAGACACAATTGTCTTCGGTATGCCATGCAAGTGTGCTACTTCCCTCATATAAATATCAACAACATGGGTTGCCTTGTGAGTATTCTTCAAAGGAATGAAACGAGCATCTTTAGTAAGCTTGTCCACCACCACCATGATTGCATCATGCTGCTTGCTTGTTCTGGACAATCCTGTCATGAAATCCATTGTTACAACTTCCCATTTCCACTTAGGAATGGGTAATGGCTATAGAAAACCTACTAGGTGTCTATGCTCAGCCTTTACCTTTTGACATTCCAAACATTTAGCTATGTATTCAACAATCTCCCTCTTCATTCTTGGCCAATAATATTGGCTCTTGATTACTGAAACTGTTTTCTGATATCCTAAGTGTCTTGCATAAGGTACATTGTGCATTTATTTTAAAATCACACTCCTCAATTCAGGAGAATTGGGTACATAAAATCCATTTATGTACAAGGGAATTCCATCAATTCCCAATTCATAATCCTCAACTTTTTGTTGCATTTTACCTTGTTGCAATTTTGTTACCAATTCCATGTACTGCAAATTTGATTTTGCAGCCTCCACAATTCTGTCTTTCAAATATGATTGATACATGCTAATGGATGTAACATGCAACTCATGCACTCTTCTGTTGAGTGCATCAACCACTTTTTTCTCTTTCCTCTTGATATGCTTTATATCAAAGTCATATTCACAAAGGAATTCTAACCATTTTCTTTGCCTAGCATTCAAAGTGGGCTGATCGAAAAAATAATTCAATCCATTATGGTCTGTCCTCAGCTCAAACCTCTTTCCCATGAGGTAGTGCCTCCATTTATTCAAACCGTGCACTATGGCTGCCAACTCCAAATCATGAGTGGCATAGAGCTTTTCATGCTCTTTCAATTTTCTGGACTTGAAACATATTACAAATCCGTTCTAACTAAGTACTCCACCAAGTCCTTCTTTGCACGCATATGTGCAAACCATGAATTATTCATTCGGATCAGCAATCCACATAATTGGAGCACTGGTTAACAACTGCATCAATTGTTGGAAGCTCATTTCACATTCTTATGTCCATTGAAACTTTTTCCCCTTCCTTTGCAAGGGAGCGATTGGGTGGGCTATTCTCGAAAACCCTTCAATGAACCTTCTATAGTAGTCTGATAGACCCATGAAGGGTCTGACTTCTATCACATTCTTAGGTGTTGTCCACCCTCTAATGGCTTCTATCTTCTCAGGATCCACTTCTATCCCATCTTCAGATATGGTATGCCCCAAATAGTGAATTTTGTTTTGATAAAATGAGCACTTGCTCAATTTGGCATACAACCGATGCTCTCTTATCATTTGCAACACCATCCTCAAATGATGCTCATGTTCTTCTTTCAACTTGGAATATACAAGGATGTCATCTAAAAGGACAATGAAAAACTTGTCCAAATATTCTCGGAAACACCATTCATTAGGCACATGAAAACAACTGTGCATTTGATAACCCAAATGGCACCACTGTGAACTCATAATGACCATACCTTGTCCTAAAGGAGGTCTCGCTGATGTCTTCCTCTTTAATCCTTACCTGATGGTATCCTGACTTGAGATCAATCTTTGAGAATATCTTTGCATCCTTCAACTGATCAAAGAGATCATCGAACCTTGGAAAATGATACTTGTTCTTTGTAGTCACTTTGTTCAACTGTCTGAAATTGATGCACAATCTCAATGTCCCATATTTCTTTTTCACGAACAAGACTGGGGCACCCCAAGGTGAAACACTTGGGTGTATATATCCCTTTTGTTATAACCCTATATTTCATAGGATCAACCGGTGATTGGAAATTTTTACTCTTGATGTAGTTTGGTTGTAAATAATATTTGATTTTTTTACAAATTATTTTCAAAAAGAAAGAAAAAAGAAAGAAAAGAAAAAGAAAGAAAAAAGAAAGAAAAGAAAAAGAAAGAAAAAGAAAGAAAAGAAAAAAAGAAAAAGAAAAAGAAAGAAAAGAAAAAAAGAAAAGAAAAAGAATAAAAGAGGGCATAAAAGAAAATGGATAAAGCCCCATGCAATAATATTGACTTGATCCATACAGTTTAAACATGGTCAAGTCTTTTTGAATTTATGTTGATAGGCTTAGTGAATAAGGCTTGGATAAACTGTTTAATCTTAGCCAAGTAGATAGGTTAGTTAGTGAATAAATTTGATCAAACTGTTTAAACTTGGTCAAATAGCCCCAGGGTAGAGGAATTTCTTGGCCCAACAGTCTAATTTGGGCTAAATGTGTAGGTAGATAGGATAGGACATAGGCTAGCCAGATTTTCCTTCAATAAAACATGCATGATGTTCGATGAAAATTCATGATTTTGATGTTTGAAGTGTGTTTCCTAACCCTATGGTGACAAAAAGCAAGGGAAGCAGTGCATTTTGATTCGCACCCAGAAATTAAAGAGTGCACATAGATCTACGATTGATCTAATGGCACTTAAATCTACGGCTGACAAGAAATTTTGGACCCCCCCNGGGGGGGGGGGGGGGGGTCCGATATGGAGATTAAAGAGGGAACATAGATCTACGGTTGATCTAAGGGCGCTTATATCTACGACTGACAAGAAATTCCAGACCCCCCTGACCATTCTATCTTTAATGGGGGGGGTCCGATATGGTGGTATTTCCAGGCGGGCCCCATCCTAATGTGGCACAAATCCGTGATGTCATACCCCCCTCGCTCTAAACCGGTTATTTCCTACCCCCCCCTCCGATATAACGCCAAACTAGATTTGCTATACCACTGCCACCTCATGACATCACACTCCACTTCCTCCCTGTCTCGTGATGTCACATTCCACTATCACTTATCACTGGTCATATCCCATTACTCTGTCAGCGTACCTCGTCCACCATTCACCCGCCACATGTCATTTTCCCCCACTCATTACCCTCCACATCACCCTCACTCACCCTTAACCCATCACTGGCCTGTCACCTCATTCCCAGATATCTGTTGGCAAATTAATACAGGCTAACATATCTGTTAGCTTGCTGACCTGTCCCCCGCACCCAACAGATACTCGTTTGCCAAAACCTATCCCGTTCCTTCACCATTTTCACACTGCTCACACTCTCTGCACACCAGAAGCTCATTTTCCTCACCGTTTCAGTCAGTGACCCAACCATGGCCATTACTCGCTAACGTTTTTTGTTTCAAATTGTAGGTACCTGTTGAAGTGATGGCGCCAAAGTCCAAACAGTCAGAAATAGAGAAAAATCCTTTCTTACTGCCTCTCGCCGATCTCGACCGGATCCCTCTAGCAGACAAAGACTACCTCATCTCCTAGCCAAGATGTGATTTCGATTTCACTGAGCTATATTCAAGGCTCATAGACATTTTCCTAGACCAGAGTGATGATATTGGACTCTAAGAATCCAATCTTCCACTGTACATGTTTCCCCAGATTCACCATTTCCCTAAATTCGCCCTCAAGTGCCAGGCACATTACCTTCCCGACTAGAGAACTATCGTATCATCCTCCAGAGAGACCTTGTTCGCTATCACATCCGAATCCATTGAATAGATGCTGAAAATAACCAGAGCCGAAGCCTTCTCTCCTTTAACTCTTGAGGTCCTAATCGACATGTATCAGAAGTTGTCTTTTCCGTAGAGAGCATAGATATTCAAACTATTCCTCCATGAGAATTCCCCAATACCCAAAACCAATCCCCCCTATCGATCATCGATTTTCTCGATAAAAGGAAATCAAATCCTTTATGCCCTCTGCAGCCTACTTGGATACTACTCAGACGAATGGGTAGATGAGCCAATCTTGGGTTACCTATCTATTTTTTTCATCGAGGGGAGCCCCACAGAGAAGTTTGACTACAACGTTTTCCTGGCTGACAATATTCACGATTAGTTGTTCAAGTTTCCACAAAAGGCATGTTGTAGTACTCCTCATTACTGGCATACATGTTTGTGTTCTATCAAGCAGATAAGTTCCTTTTCCCCATGCAAAAGATAGACCAGGAAGGCAAGTCACATCCTGTCACCTCCTGGACTTCATTACCAAGAAGGAACTCAACAGAGTTCAGTTTCAAGCAATTCATAGAGCAGTTTTATCACCCAGTGGTAAGTTTGCTTAGTGGTAGGCAAGAGCAGAGGATAAATGAAGAGATCCAAAGAATTCTACACCTCTCAGACCTCGCCAAGACGAGAGACTGGTATCTGTATCAAAATCACACAGAGATTAGAATATATGTATGTGAGTTAGCTCCCTATAAGCTGCCCAAATACTTTCCTGTTAGAATATTCCCCTTGGAGTACATTAGGGAAATGATCAATTCAGATGATATACATTTTGTATCTTTGAAAAAGAAACAACAACTGAGAATTAAAGGGCAGATATGATCCTTTATTTGTAACAGTCGAGCTGTCGGGGAAGAGGCAAACAAACTACTCAAGGAAATGAAATTTGACATCAGTTTCCCTTGGCACTATGATCCGTGTGGGGTTATTACAGAAATGAGATTCAATAATAAAAGTTCCCCATACGCTTATGTGCCCAAACTAGATATTGAGAAGTTTATGAGCCAATCAGAGTGGGAGGTGAACACTCTGGAAGAAGTAGAACAACAATCTTCTCCAACCATTATTTCACAAACCACTACTCCACAGGTACCAAAGGAGAAAAGACCTAGAAAGGATGTCTCCCCCTCAATCACTGAAGTCTTAGTTGAGGATTTCCAGGTATACAAGAGAAGGCCAAAAACCAATCATACAACTGGCAGGTCTGGTGAAGAAGAGACCCAATCCACTACAGTTATGCAAGGATATCATTCACCTCCTGTCTCAAGCAGCCAACAGATCATGTCTACTTCTTCATCCAAGAAGCAGACTGGCACCTCACTGATCAACCAACCAACTCAAGGGGCTGCAAAGTTGAGTATTTTTTAGAAATAAGATATGATTAAGAAGAAAAATGAGAGGCTGGCCAACAACATTTATGCTCAATTTTGGAAACAAACATCAACAACACAACATAGGTTGCTCTCTGCCTTCGACACAGAGAAGGGGAGAATGTACATGGCATTTCTGCAGGAACAAGTACCTCATCCAAAGGAAATCATTGACTACAAAAGATCGACACTTGAATTTGATGCTAAGGTTGTACATCCAGCTGATCATATGGATCTGCACAGGAAAACTAGAGAAATGGTTTTCTCAACATTGGCCAATGCTTCCACTACTGCTTCCAATTACAGGTTTCTCTGAACAATGTTCAGACTCAATTAAAATTGGAGAAGGTATCATCTTTTGCAAATGATAACATGATTAAGTCTTTAGAAGAATTGGTGCTCAAAATTTGGTATGACCCCTCAAATGTGAAAGCAGCTGAGGAGATGCTCAAGAAAAAGAATGCTAACATAACATCTCTGAGGAAGAAACTAAAACTACCAACTACAAAAGAATCATAGACTAAAGAGATGGTTGAGACAGAAGGTGAGAAGGAGGAGATGCTAAAGTTGATCACGGAACAAAATGCACAAATAAAAGAGATGGAAGTAGAGCTGTGAAGGTTAGTAAAGGAGAAGGAACATACAACACCTATGGAAGTCATCCCACTGAGTGCAGTTCCCCTCACAGGAGTTAGCACAACAACAACATCAACAACCATCACTGCAGAACTTTCATCAGCTACCTCACTGACAGTTCCAGGGACATCTGGAGCTTTACCAACATCAATGGAGAAGATGAATTTACAAGGAAGGAAAATCAAAAGATTGGAACATGAGATAGAGAATCTCCAGAAGCTAAAAGATTCTTTCCAAGCCAGTTACAATACAAAGAGACACACATCAAAAAAATTGAAGCAAAAGATTTAATAGCTACAAAAGAAGACAATTGTGGGCAAAACGCTGGCAGAAGCCAAAGAGAACATTTGGATGGATATCTCAAAATCCATAAATGAAATCTTGCCCATGGTGCAAATCATGTTCGAGCAACACGAATTGGTGTTAAGGAGCAAGCAGGCCATCGATAGAATAAAGGGAGAGTTGGGAGAAATGCCCACATAAGCAAATGAAATCATCAGGTTTCTCAATTCAAAAACTAAAGAAGAGATGTAAAACGTGAAGATTGAGGATAGGACAGAGACTATTCTCGGGGTCAAGAGAGTTTTGACCAAAAGAGGACCGATGTTGCAACTAGAGGAGAAAGCCCAAATCATGGATATCGGAGTTTAGAGATTCTTCAACAAGATCGATGCCTTACAAAATAAAGGTCTTCCTGGTTTACTGGTTCTAAAGATTGCCAAGCTGATGACACTTTCCGACTACAAGCAAAAGATTGCCATGGTGGCAAAGGACAACTCCAAATTCTCAGGAATACAGGGAAGCATAATAGGCAAGGCATTCCTAGAAACTCTACAGTTGGATATCAATATCCAACATGAAATCAAGTACATTTTTATCACCAAGCCAAATTTTTCCAAATATACCGAGATGGATGAAATCTACCGCAGGCTACTAAAAGTCACCATCCCCAATCAACAAAGATGGGAAGAGTTGTGGGAATTGATCGAGTAAAAGATGAGGTGGATGTACAAGTCAACATGCAGAACAATCAAAGTCAAGTTGATGACTCACCAACAACTTCCCCCAAAATCAACATGGAGAATTCGACAGATCATAAGCAGTCCCTACAACTTTGTATTCTGTTATCTAGTTAGTTAGCATGAGATTTTGCCACTTCCTGATCATTAATGACAGGATCAATTGTAATCTTTTCTATATATACTTCAAATTTCTAAGTACTGAGGGTTTATTTTTATGCCCAAGTAAGTTGTAAGCACTGTAATTTTTCTCAGAGACCTACCAGTAATAAAAAGAACGTTTCACAGGATTCCCGCGTGTTAATTGTTGGTGATGTTTACTCCTCTTCGTTGAATGGTTTTTTCTTTCTTCTTTATCATCTATGTTTTCTATGTCCGATCATTTAAAAGAAGTTAAAGTGCATAATTTATCCTTGTATACTCTATTTCTGGATTTAAATATCTAAGTGTTTGTCTTCTGATGTTCTAATTAAGAAATTCTTAAATGCTTCTTTGTTATAATTTATTATCTCATCTTTTATGCTATCCATCATTTTAACTCTAAAGGATCCAACAATTGCATTATCCCGCCTTGCGAAAAGACCTTATAAAATCCGTTCTTTGGTCTCAAACCCTATAAAACATACCCCATAGCCCAATGGATGCGTAAACCATATTTCAACCATTTTATAAAAACAAACAACACAGTCTCATTCATTTAACTAGCCTAATATTTGAAAACCTAAAACAGAGTTAAATCTTACAGAGAGATCCCTCTCTGAAAATGGTAGGGCTAGATCCCAGTTTCAAAGTGGTTGGATAAAGTTACCTCTGGTAAATTTCTTCTACATCACGACAACCTATGGGAATTTACAGAGTGATAACATAGTGGCGACCATACTGAGGAATTGAACAAACTTTCCATCCCATGATTTCTTTTCCCTAGATAAAGAAAACTTTATTTTTGAACTAATCACAAGATCTAAACACATAAAGGGATAATGTTTAGAGGTTGTTAAAGTTTATATATAAGTTAGTTTACAATTTTCTAAAAATAAAATAAAATTAAAAATTTTGGCTCCTAAAAGAGTTTTCACTAGATCCCATCCAGATCCAGAACCTGCAATAGCAATAAACAACCCCGAAAAATTACTCAGAAAGAAAATCTTTGCAGAGGGTTCCAGGAGTCACATTCCTCTTCATAGGTCCCCTTATCTCCCTGAGAAGCTTGTTTTCCTTCAGGATCTTGAGTTTGACATATCTTTTGAACAAAGCCTCTTCAAAACAAAATCCGACATCTTTGTAAGTGAAACAGTTTTAGATCAAACCATCCTTCAACCTAGGACTCCTGAAATACTTTCTCCCAGAGCTAATGTTGATCAATGATTTCTCCAAGAATTTGAGAAGCTAGAATATCGAGTTGCAAATCTTGATCAAGCCTTAGACAAAGCTCACTTTCAGAAGTCAGTCGAACTTTCTGCCTTGACTATTGCTGCAGCTTCTGTTAAACCTAAACCAACTCACTCCATTCCTCCCGGCCCTTCATCTTCCACAACTTCAGTCACTTCCCCTCCAATCACACAATTTTTTGTCCAACCTCCTCCACCAATCATGGCAACAAGATATGCTCCATTGGTGTTGGCTACTCCTTTACATGCCATGCCTCAGGACTATCAAACTAGACTTCCTCAGTTTGATGGTATTGGTCCTCTGAATGCACAACAACATGTTGACAAAATGAATGATTATTTTGATTTGCAGGAAGTAGATGAAGCTGATGTGTAGATGAGACTATTTGCACAGAGTCTGACTGGAGAAGTCAAAAAGTGGTTCAAAAAATTACGTGCTGCTTCCATAACTGACATTGTTGCTTTTCATCAAAGTTTTCTTGACAGATGGGAGGTAAAGAAAAATCCTCTCCAGATCTTGTCAGAATATGAGAATATTAGAAGGAACCAAGGAGAGATAGTGTAGGATTACTACACTCATTTCAACAATCCGTACAATGCAATTCCAGTTGATATCAAACCACCTCAAGGTTTGGCATTAATAAAATTCCCCGATGGATTTGACGCTGACATGTCATATCAGCTGAGGGAAAGAAAATCTGCTATTCTGGAAGACATGCAGAAATATGCCGTTAGTGTGGAAGAAAATATTTTAACCAGATGACAAACTATAATCTCTAGCCATAGCTATGGAGAGAATGATGGAGAGACTTACTATAGCTGACAGAAACCCACCCAGGGAGAACCAAGTTGCTCCTCAAATTCGAAACCCAAACTTCAGAAGAAATCCACCCCAGATCCGACAAAGAGATCCTAGAGATCAAAGAGAACAGAGGGGGCTCGATCAACAGATCAAACCACCCCTCCAGGAGAATTACGTTGATGATGGGGAGGAGGTAATTGAGGAGTTTGATGAAACTCATATAAACCTCATGGGCGTTCATGATGATGAATCCATTTTTCTTACTCAGGAAGAGCATGAGCTTTTTCTCCTTTCACAAACAAAGGTAAATGAGGAAACAGAGGAAACAAAACAACAAGCCTTTGAAAATGCTATAATGGAGGTCCACAGGGAGTATAACCTGAGGAGAAAGAAGACAAATGACAACTCTCCAAAGAAGTCCACTGAAACACAGAAGGCTACCGAAACAAAGAGAATAGTCGAGACCAAGAAAACCTCAGAAATATCTCCCAAGAAAGTCCTTGAGAGGAATAATGCTGAAACTCCTACAAAAAGAACTCCCGAAATTTTACAAAGATCAAATCAGACTGAAGTTTCATCAACTAGTCAACCAAGTTTTCCTGCCCATAGAACCCTGATGGATAAACCAGAAGTGCAGATCTCAAGCAAAGCTTCCACTACTTTCATCCTTGAGAGGGAACTAGCTAAATTAAAGATTCCCATTTTCCTTTCCGAACTAATGAGCAAGAACGCTTACAGGTCGTAGGTAATTAAAGATTTAAGCATCGAACTAGAGATAGGTATGAAGGCTTTGAACGTCGGGTCAACAAACTATTCCGACACGGTAAATCTTACTGATGATCAACCAGAGCTCCTGTTTGGTCCTGAAGTTGATGGTCAAACAGATAACGATGCCGTTGCCCCTTTTTACATCAGCCTGAATATCCACGACTTGATACTACACAACACTATGCTGGATTCGGGCGCCTCTCACAATCTGATGCCCAAAGCTGTGATGGAAAAGTTGGGACTTGAGGTCACCAGAACCTACAAGGATTTTCATTCTTTTGACTCTAGAAAGGTCAAATGTATAGGGATAATTAAAGATTTATGCATCACCCTAGCTCGAATCCCAGCAAAGAGTATGGTAATGGATATCGTAGTTGTAGACATTCCCCCAAAATATGGTATGTTGCTGTCAAGATCATGGGGAGCTAAGCCAAAAGGAACCCTGCAGCTAGATATGTCCTACGCCACCATCCCGGTATTTGGACAATAGAGAAGACTGTACATAGAAACCCTGATGAAGTATATGGTCAGCAGTAAGGAAAAGCCACACAATTACCCACTATACTCTGGACACTCTGATCTAGATTCTTTCATTCTGTATAATGATGGTGATTTGGAAGAACAAATTGCTCAGCTGGAAGATGATAAACCTGATTCAAAAGAGGATAAAACAATCACTGAGGTAAGAAATACTAAAACTGTGGAAAGTGAGGAGCTGTCAGCAGACTTTTGGAGCATGGATTTTGATGGAGCTGTGAGAAAGGAGGGAGATGGAGCTGGATTTTGGTTGAATAATCACATATCAAGGTGTTCAGAGAGTCATTCTTACAAACTGAATTTCCAATGCACTAACAACATAGCTGAGTACAAAGCTTTGATGCTTGGCTTGAAACTACTGAAGAAAGTTGGTGCCAAATAGATTATGGTAAGGGGTGATTCTAAATTGATTATCAAGCAAATTAAAGGTGAGTATGCAGCTAAACATCCTAGACTTATAGCTTACAGGAACACTGTTTTATATGCCCTTCAATGTTTTACTGAAATCGACTTGCAGGTAATGCCCAGGGGACAAAACATACTTGCAGATGGGTTGGCTACGTCAATAGCTACCTGCAAAATACCCTTCTGTCCCACTTGCCAATACATAGTGGAGGTGAAGTGCAGACCAACCGTTCCAGATAACATCAGATACTGGCAGGTATTCGTGAATGACGATCAAATTGAAGACTTCCTACAGTGTAAGAATGATTTTGAATGTACAAATATAGATTTAGAGAATGATGATGTTGATGTAAATAAATCTATTTTTGAAACTGGTAGTGTAAATAAAGTAGATTCCGAGGAATTGAATGAAAATAAAGTAGACACAGAGGAATTGAATGAAAATGAGGTAGATTATGGTATTCTACAGTTGAAAAATAATGCGTTGCCTAAAGGTTTAGTCCTGCTAGAAGACTTGTTCGATTTTAATGATGTAGCCAAAAAACCAAAAATTAAAGCTAGTGGTAAAGAGGTCAAAGAGTGTAACATAGGAACAGAATAAAAACCCAAGATGATAAGACTTTCCAAATCTCTGCCCCCTGAGCAAAAACACAAATACATTGAACTTTTTAAGGAATATGTAGATGTGTTTGCTTGGGGTTATGAGGACTTAAAATATTACGACACAAGTATCATACAACATCAGATTCCAATAAAAGAAGAACACAAAACTTTTAGGTAGAAACTTAGGAGAATCAATCCCAAGTTGATTCCCCTGATAGAGAAAGAAATAAAAAAGATGTATGATGAAAAAATTATAGTCCCCTTGAGATTTTCCAAATGGGTTTCTAACCTAGTTCCTACCAGGAAGAAAACTAGTGAGATCAGACTTTGCATAGATTTCAGAAATCTGAAGAAGGTCTCCCTCAAAGACAATTACCCTTTGCCTAAAATGGACCATATCTTACAAAAGGTAGTTGGGGCCAGTAGGATCTCCTTACTAGACAATTTTTTGGGTTACAACCGAGTCCTTGTCCACCTAGAAGATCAAGAGAAAATGACATTCACCACACCATGGGGGACTTTCATGGATGTGAAAATTCCCTTTGGACTAATGAATGCTTGTGCCACTTTCCAAAGAGAAATGGATACTGCTTTTGTGGACGAGCTTGGGAGATTTATAGTCACATATCTGGATGACATGACTGTGTACTCCAAATCTGACGAGGAACATTTACAACATCTCAGACAAGTGTTTGAGAAGTGCAAAAAATTCAGAATTTCATTGAATCCCAAAAAGACCCTTTTCGGTTTAGAGGAAGGCAAGATGCCGGGAGACATAACCTCTAAAGGCAAGATTAAAATAGACCCCAGCAGAATAGAAGTCATCTAGAAAGTGGAACACCCTAGGAACATCAAAGAGTTACAATCATTCATTGGAAAAATAAACTTCCTGAGAAGGTTCATACCCAACTTAGCCGAACTTCTTAGAAACATCACAAATATGTTGAAAAAAGACACCAAAATAAGATGGAACACCGAGTCCAAACAATCATTTGAATAGGTGAAACATGCACTCACACGAGCCCCAGTTTTGATCTGTCCAGACTACACCAAAGACTTTTACTTTTTCTCCTTCGTTTCTTAACACACCATCGCAGCAGTGCTATTGCAGAAAAACAACGAAGGAAAGAGGCAAAAAAACTACTCAAGGAAATGAAATTTGACATCAGTTTCCCTTGGCACTATGATCCGTGTGGGGTTATTGCAAAAATGAGATTCAGGAATAAAAGTTCCCCATACACTCATGTGCCCAAACCATAGATCGAGAAGTTTATGAACCAATCAGAGTGGGAGGCGAACACTCTGGAAGAAGCAGAACAACAATCTCCTCCAACAATTATTTCAAAAACCACTACTCCACAGGTACCAAAGGAGAAAAGACCTAGAAAGGATGTCTCCCTCTCAATCAATGAAGTCTCAGCTGAGGATTTCTAGGTATACAAGAAAAGACCAAAAACCAGTCATACAACTGGCAAGTCTAGTGAGGAAGAGACCCAGTCCACTACAGTTATGCAAGGAGATCATTCACCTCCTGTCTCAAGAATCCAATAGATCATGTCTACTTCTTCATCCAAGAAGTAGACTGAAACCAACTCAAGAGGCTGCAAAGTTGAGTATTTTTGAGAAATACGATATGATTAAGAAGAAAAATGAGAGGCTGGACAACAACACTCATGATCAATTCTGGAAACAAACATCAACATCACAGCATAGGCCTCTCTCTTCTTTCGACACAGAGAAGGGGATAATGTACATGGCATTTCTGCAGGCACAAGTACCTCATCCAAAAGAAATCACTGACTACAAAAGATCGACACTTGAATTTGATTCTAAGGTTGTACATCCGACTGATCAGATGGATCTGAACAGGAAAATTGGAGAAATGGTTTTCTCAACATTGGCCAATGCTTCCACTATTGCCGCAAAATTACAGGTTTCTCTGAACAATGTTCAGACTCAATTAAAACTGAAGAAGGTGTCATCTTTTGCAAAGGATAACAAGATTAAGTCTTTAGAACAATTGGTGCTCAAAATTGGGTATGACCCCTCAAATGTGAAAGCAACTGAGGAGATGCTCAAGAAAATGAATGCTTCCATAACATCTCTGAGGAAGCAACTAAAACTACCAGCTACATAAGACTCACGGGCCAAAGAGATGGCTGAGACAGAAGGTGATAAGTAGGAGATGCTAAAGTTGATCATGGAATAGAATGCACAAATAAAAGAGATGGAAGCAGACCTGGAAAGGTTAGTAAAGGAGAAGGAACATGCAACACCTATGGAAGTCATCCCATTGAGTGCAGTTCCCCTCACAGGAGTTAGCACAACAACAACATCAACAACCACCACTGCAGAACTTTCATCATCTGCCCCAGTGACAGTTCTAGGGACATCTAAAGATTTAGCAAGATCAATGGAGAAGATGACTTTACAAGGAACGAAAATCAAAAGATTGGAACAGGAGATAGAGAATCTCCAAAAGCTAAAAGCTTCTTTCCAAGCCAGTTACAATACAAAGAGACACACATCAGAAAAACTGAAGCAGGAGATTCAACAGCTGCAGAAGCAAACAGTTGTGGGCAAAACACTGGCATAAGCCAAAGAGAACATTTGGATGGATATCTCAAATGAAATCTGCCCATGGTGCAAATCATGTTCGAGCAACACGAATTGGTATTAAGGAGCAAGCAGGCCATCGACAGGATCAAGGGAGAGTTGGGAGAAATGCCCACATAAGCAAATGAAATCATCAGGTTTCTCAATTCAAAAACTAAAGAAGAGCTGGAAAACCTGAAGATTGAGGATAGGATGGAGACTATCCTAGAGGTCAAGAGAGTTCTGACCAAAAGAGGACCGATGTTGCAACTAGAGGAGAAAGCCCAAATCATGGATATCGGAGTTCAGAGATTCTTCAACAAGATCGATGCCTTACAGAAGAAAGGTCTTCTTGGTTTACTGGTTCTAAATGACAAGTTGATGACACTTTCTGACTACAAGCAAAAGATTTCCAAGGTGGCAAAGGAAAGCTCCAAATTCTCAGGAATCCAGGGAAGCATAATAGGCAAGGCATTCCTAGAAACTCTACAGTTGGATCTCAATATCCAACATGAAATCAAGTACATTTTTATCATGAAGTCGACTTTTTCCAAATATATCGAGATGGATGAAATCTACTGCAGGATACTAAAAGTCACCTTCCCCAATCAACAAAGATGGGAAGAGTTGTGTGAATTGATCGAGTAAAAGATGAGGTGGATGTACAAGTCAACATGCAGAACAGTCAAAGCCAAGTTGATGACTCGCCAATAACTTCCCCCAAAATCAATATGGAGAATTTGACAGATCATAAGCAGTTCCTACAATTTTGTATTCTGTTATATAGTTAGTTAGCATGAGCTTTTGCCACTTCCTGATCATTGATGACATGATCGATTGTAATCTTTTCTATATATACTTCAAATTTCTAAGTACCGAGGGTTGATTTTTACGCCCAAGTAAGCTGTAAGCACTGTAATTTTTCTCAAAGACCTACCCGTAATAAAAATGGCGTTTCATAGGATTCCTGCGTGTTAATTGTTGGTGATGTTTACTCCTCTTCGTTGAATGGTTTTTTCTTTCTTCATTATCATCTATGTTTTCTATATCTGATCATTTAAAAGAAGTTAAAGTGCAAAATTTATCCTTGTATACTTTGTTTCTGGCTTTTAAAGATCTAAGTGTTTGTCTTCTGATGTTCTGATTAAGAAATTATTAAATGCTTCTTTGTTATAATTGATTATCTCATCTTTTCTGCTATCCATCATTTTAACTCTAAAGGATCCAACAGTTGCATTATCCTGCCTTGCGAAAAGACCTTATAAAATCTGTTCTTTGGTCTCAAACCCTATAAAACAGACCCCATAGCCCAATGGATGCGTAAACCATATTTCAACCATTTTATAAAAACAAACAACACAGTCTCATTCATTTAACTAGCCTAATATCTGAAAACCTAAAACAAAGCTAAATCTTACAGAGAGATCCCTCTCTGAATCTGGCAGGGCTAGATCCTAGTTTCGAAGTGGTTGGATAAAGTTACCTCTGGTAAATTTCTTCTACATCACGACAACCTCTGGGAATTACAGAGCGATAACACCTTCTTCAAAATTTCTTCGAGTTGCATTTGTATCTCATTCAGCTCTGGTGTGCTCATTCTGTAGGGAGTCTTTCACAATGGAGTTGATCCAGGTGTCAAATTTATAGAGAAATCAATATCTCTCTTTGGAGGTAGTCCTGGTACCTCCTTGAACACATCTTCAAAATATTCTAGGACTGAATGATCCTTCATATTTGGAACCTTATCCTTAGATGCTTCCTCCATATGGGCTGCAAATATTTAACAACCTTTCATGTAACACTTCTTTAGCTGCATTGCTGAAATTCCTCTGATAGTCACAATCCTAGGAATTCCCTTCACTTTCCTTAGTTTCCCTTCCTCATCCAAGCAAGTGAATGCCTTGTTACGACAGTCTAAGATGACACGGTGTTGGTATAACCAATCCATACCAATTAGGCAGTCATAGGAACCTAAAGGAAGGATGTTCAAATCTGCCCTTGTGCTCAGTCCATTCATGTCCATAAGACATGACCTAACCATCTCATTAACTTTTCTTTTGGCTCCGGTAGCCAGCTGCACCAACCAAGATTTTCCATGCTTGTTTCTTGGAAAATGCAAACTTTCCACCATATTAGGATCTATATAACTATGACTAGATCATGAGTTAATTAAAATAATAATGGTTCGGTTGTGGATCATACCTTCCACTTCAATCATATGTGACTGATACTTTGCTTGCTTGTTGTCCAGGGTTGCATAGATCCTGGGTATTCTTCTGCCCATGTCCTCCACTGTTTTAGCTCAATGAATATTGTGAACAACTCTCACCTTGTCACTTTTGTGAGAACAATCTATAAACATATGATCTCCTTTACAACCCCAACATTGAATTGGTGGCTGTCTTTGTTGGGTATGTGTTATATTCTTTGCATGTGTGTGTGTGGGCGCGTTAGATATGACAACTGCATTTGACGATCCCTCTAGTAGTGATCTTTGTGTCATGTGCACCGGGCGCTTT
>JASDQU010105285.1:109282-132187 GCA_032191745.1 Picea mariana
AGGCGGTTTTTGCTATTTTTAGCGGTTTTGTAAATTAATCCCGGATTAATGGACTAGGGTTTTGGTATCTACGAAATACCTAAAAAAATTGTATATATTTTGTATGGTGAATGGTGAAATTCAAGATAATGAATATAAGAAAGGTTTTCTCGGTTGAGGGTTTCTGGTATAAATATCTGTGTACTATGTGAATGAGTGATTGATTAATTTATGTTTTGCTTAAGAATCTATATGCATTGCTTTACTTCACAGGTTTAAAACTTACAGTCTTGGCCTTTGACCACCTGTCTCAATCATTCTTGGTTCTCTAGAATTTGGTTGTCCCTGAGGATTATTTCTGAAGAATGGTGGCTTAGCTCCCTTCTTCCTCTGATCCATCTTGAATTTCTTCTTGTCTTCCCAAGATTTTTGAAAAGTTGGCCTTTCTTTTTGCTGATTATATAGGCACTTAGCTCACCTTATTGTCTCCTCCAATGTTTTGGGATCATCATATTGTAGTTTGTCACTGATAGATGATGGAAAACCACTCAAATACCTATGAATCTTAACTGTCTCATCCTTGATGAAAGTGACATACTTCAACAATTATAAAAACCTTCTTTCATATTCATCTATTGTCATACTCCCAAGCTTGAGTTCAAAGAAATCTTTCACTTTCTTGTCATAGTATCTCTTATTCAAGTATTTATTTTCGAAATACTTCTTAAATTCCCTCCAAGTAACATTTTTCTCTTTAATGTGTTGCACATGTACAAGATGATTTCACCACATGGATGCCTTTCCTTTGAGTTGGTAGATGGAAATTCTTCCTTTTGCGTGAGAAGAATAATTATGCAATTGAAAATACTTTCTCATGCTCAACAACCATGTTTCTGCATCTTCATCCTTCTTTTTCTCACCATCGAATGTAGGAGGTTTGATTTTGTTCATTTCCCCTCGTAGCTCATCCACCCCAGACTTCTTATGCTTCCTGACAGGGGATGGACTTGAGTTGTTGTGTGCTATCTTATTGGAATGCCTCGGGGAGTGACAACGATGTCTGCTAACACTTCTTGTTCTTATTTTCTCATCAAGAGACCCGTGACTTCCTGATTTTCTTGATCCACTATCCTTATCAACTTCTTTTCTATTCTTTCCAGGCTCTACATCAACTTCATGTTGAAGTCTCCCTACTACTCCTTGGATCTCGTAAGATTTTTGTTATCTGCTCGGTGAATTTGGACCTCTTTTTGATATTATTTTATAATTTTCATCATGCCCACGTCTTTATCTATTTCTTCTCCATGCCCATTGGAGTTTGTTCCTTCAACTCCCAAATGGACATCCATTCCTCTAGCTTCATTCTCTAAACTGTAAGCATACTGTGTCTCCGGACTTCACGATATTGCGTCACACATCCACTGTGACCATCAGGGGCCCCACCATCCATGCTCCAGAGGAGGGCCACATGGAAAAATATTAGAAGCGAACACATGGCCCTATCAGACTGGTAATGCTTGTCACATTCTAACTCGAATTTTAATCATCTAAAGGTTTTTAAATCATTGACATGTGGCACACATCTCATGTGTCCATGTCATTTAGAGTGACGTCAACAAGCCATGTCACTTCGGAACTTCGGGCCTTGACGTTTTGTGCATCAACACACTCCAATTCTCCCAAACACCGAACTTCCGAACTTCCTTACCTTCGAGGGTCCACATAGTACAATTGTCAACATCAAGGTGGTGGCACGCGGGATGTCTAGGAAGGGTCCACATCACTATTGGCGACATCATATTGCGACGCCACTTCTACTTTTTTTCTTTGGGACTTCAGGCTTCGGCGGTTTGCGCATCAACACACTCCAATTCCCCCAAACGCCAAACTCCTGAATCAAGCTGATCCATCCTTGATCAAATCTAATGGTGAACACTCCCCCCTCAGATCTACGGTGTATATTCTCTTCGGGACATCAAAACTCTGGGCTTCGGACCCTCTAGCTTTGATAACCCATAAATTTCACTGAATTTGCAAAGTATGAATGACTTGGAGGTTAAACTTCATTCACTTTTCTCCAGATCTGACGATTGTGAAGGATCTTCCTTCTCCCGAACAGATCCTATGACCCAATCACTATGGATGTTGTGGTTTTTTTCTATGTAGCCATTTCTTAAACCGTTATACCTCATATAGTTCCTAACATAGTGCAAGTGTTCTCTCAATGCCCTTCTGGCACTCTGCACATCAAAATTCTCTAGACCTTTTCTCTGAATTGCTCGTTCATGGCCCATCCAGGTTCCGTGTAGAAACCATGGGTTCCAAACTTGAATTTTTTCCATTTTAACAAAAATTATTTTCCAAAACTTTTTCTTCAACTTCTATTAACATGGCCCATCTAGGCTCAGTGTTGAAACCATGGCTCTGATACCATTTTGTAACGTCCCCAACCACCAACAGGCCGGGAAATGTCACTTCCTGGACGTCTCTCCTTGCTCCGATACCAAATTGTGACATCCCCGACCTTAAACCAACAGGCTAGGCCATGCCACCAAATAAATTTCATGCTTTGATACCGTATATATTTACATATATATCTATCTAATGCAAATTAAACAACTATATCATTCTGTTCATGCCACCTATTCATGCGAAAATAACATTAAAACATACATGCATTATACATAGAAAATTCTAACAACATTATAACTTAATTTCAAGATACACATCATACAAAGAACATAAATTTGGTACTTATATTGTAATAGACGACCACCAACTGCGTGCAGACCTCCCAGCCTTAGACCATGTTGCTCATCACGCTCACTAGTGGGTCATCGCTGAGCTAGAACTAGACTCCATCGGGCAAGGGATTCTTAGGATTGGCAAGGAAAACAAGAAAGTCACACATATCAATAGGGAGGATTTTCCCCCAGAATCCATCTCACACTAACAACCTACAACCTCTCATTCCCCACATGCCTGTCACACCCCAAGAAGTGTGCCCCTTCTTTGCTCAACAGTCCTTCGACTGCCCCACATCCCTTCCATGGCTTTAGCAATAGGTCAGACATGGATTCTCAGAGCAATATAGCTATCGTTGGGCTCCCTATGGGAAAATTGCTTCCTCAACAACCTCTCTCACCTAGAGAGATTTGCTTACAAGCCTGACAACCTGCTTCTTTAGTCCAACTCCTAAGTCAATTTGAGTAAGGGTGAAGGCAACATTGAAGCTTGGTATGGAACCGATGATGGTAGCAAGCCACACTCAGTCAAGGAACTGTGTTGGCAACAACAACAAACCATTAAGTCATGATACGGCTCAGGAAAAGTACAGGTGCACGGTGCTTCAAAATAAAGGTACGGGGTAGCTCAACAGTGTCTGTAGGTTCTATAGGTGCGTGAATGATACAAGGGTCGACGATGAAGCAATGACTTAGTGTGTGAATCCATGGGTGAATGCAGGCTTGTGAGAATCATGAGGGTCACAAGAAGGGTGAGGGACACGAAGGTGCGACGATCGTGAGAATGGTGAGAGAATCCCCAATGAGATGGCTTTCCCAGCTATAAGATGGATGCGCCCAGGTTGACGCATGTCTTTCTGAAGCTGCATGAGCTTCACTTAACACTCGTTCCCTTTCCCCAGGAACTTAGGACAACACGGTTAAGTCAAACCTTAGCCTCTAGGAAATAATAATATAATGTTATTCCTTTAGAGGTAAACCCTCTAGCTTAGCCCCTATCCCTAGAAACTTAGCCCCTTCCCTACCTAGAGGAGATTAGTCCCCCATAACTCTTTCTTCTTGGTCAATCTACATGCAACGGTGTAATTTTATTAATGATGTGTGTATTTACATATATAAAAATTAGGCTCATTGACCTTAAGCATCTAGGCTCTCTGGCCTAATAAACATATAAGTCTTCCAACTTATAACACTTGGCTCACGAGCCTAAAAAAATAATTACAATTTAGCAGGGGCTCGACCTTGGGGTGTTACAGGTTCCATCTGAAAATATCCTTCATTTTCCACCTAGATCACAGTCCGATCAATTATGTGGTTAGGGTTAGGCACATATTATTTAATAAGGAAACATGCAATACATTATGCACTCTCATGCATGCATGAGAATATAGCATGTATGAAAATGGGAATATCTTTTCTAACATCTCAAAAGGCCCACAATATCTTTCTCCCAACTTTGGGTAGTAACCGAATCTTAGCGAACTTATTTTTGCTTTCACTTTTAGAAATACATGTTCACCCACTTTAAAATCTATGAAAACCCTATTCTTTTCTGCATAACTTTTCTTCCTATCTTGGGAAGCCTCTAAATATAGCCCAATAACAACTTTGTCTGCTCGATTATCCTAGTTCCCTGGTGTGTTACACTTCCTGGAATATAATGCTTCGAATGGGCTCATTTTTAATGAGGCATGATACCCATTATTGTAAGTAAATTTAACTAAGTGGATACAGTCTTCCCACTTTGATGGTTGGTCCATCACATACATTATGAGCTTGTTTTCGATTATTCTGTTGTCCTCTCTATTTTCTCATCAAATTTTGGGTGATACACTATACTAAGATTTAAATTTTTCCCAAATCCTTTGAATAAACCCTTCCAAAAATTGGATTTAAACTTTGGATCTCTTTCTCAAACGATTTCCTTGGGCACACCATGTAGCCTAGCAAATTATTTCATGTATATCTCTACAATATTTGTTTCCTTGTGTGTAGTTTTCATTGGAATAAAATGTGCATCCTTAGTTAATTTATCCACCACTACCATGATGGAATCGTGATGCTTCATTGTTTTGGGAAAATTAGTAATAAAATCAACTGTGGCTACCTCCCATTTCCCTTCAGGAATGGGAAATGGTTGTATCATTCTAGTTGGATGTCTATGCTCAACCTTTACCTTTTGAAATTCTAGCCAATTGGTGATATAATTAGCCACTTCTTTAGTCACTCCGAGCCAAAAGTGTTGGCTCCTTACAACGACAATAGATTTCTAATATCCTAGGTGCCCAACATATGGCACACTGTGCATTTCTATCAGCCCTATATTTTTCAACTTTTTGGAATTAGACACATATATGTTTCCTCTGTACATGAGGATCCCATCCTCTTGTAGCTCATAATATTTAAATTTATTTTGTAAATTGCCTTGCTGTAATGTTTCTTTTATTGTAAGATAGTCATGATCTAAATTTACTGCTTCTAAAATTTATCTTTCAGATTGGTCCTATACATGACGATGGCTTGATCCGAATTTATGCAGGAACGCAACAAAATACACAAATAACCATGAATACAAATATGCAATGGAAATAACACTTCATTTCATTAATATCAAAGAACTGAAATTTGTTTACAGACATAATAGAAATAAACTAGCTAGGGCGCTGATAGCTTATCTCTGAGAAGAGATGTGGCGGCTACATGCCTCTGAACTTTGTGTTACAATGAGGATCAAAGGCCTATATATTATTGATAAAAAATGGAAACCCTAAACATCCAAAAACCTAAACTTAGGAGATGAAACGCCAGAATATGGGCCCCGTCGGGGTAAATTGGTACATCAATTTCCCGAGGTCGTAACTTTGGCATACTATCTCCATTTGATGTATATGATACATCGTTAGAAATATCTATCCGAGGAATACAAATGTTGACATCAAATATCATGGCCTAGAGAATTTAAGTATTCATCGATCGGTTGATTCCCAAAAAATTTCGTTTAGGGCCTCAAAACGAATCCGAAAGTTCAGGACCCGAAAAACTGCCAAAAATAGTAAATTGTGCTACAATTAAGGAAACTGAAAAACTGAAAGAAACAATGGTGGGGGTCTAAGTGGAATAGGTGGGTGGGTACCAATATCCACCTGGATCATTCCTCCCCCCTTAGGAAGCAATGGCCCCCATTGCGTTGAGTTCCTCCATGAGATGAGGAAACTTCCGCTGAACTTGGTCCCTGGTGCACTTGCCCCGGTGAAGGAGTTGGTTTTCTTTGAGAACTCGATATATCTAGATCCTCTGCTGGCGGGTGTTCTTGATTTGTGTGTCCATAATTCGATCAGTTGTGGCTTGTTCCATGCATTTTGGGTTTAACTCTGTTGGTGTGAGTTGTTCTTCCATGTCTGATGTGTCCAGTAGAGGTGGAAAGTAAGGCCGAAGGTGGTCCACATTGAACACTCGGTGCAGAACAAGGAATGGTGGAATAGTGAGCTCGAAGGCATTGTCCCCTACAAACTTGGTGATGGTGTATGACCCATATCGGAGTAGGCGAAGCTTGCAGTGGGGTCCAACGAGGCGCTTCTTCCACAAATGTAGCCACACTTTGTCTCCCACTTGGAAATTGTGTTGCACCCGATGTTGATCATGCCGCTTCTTGTACTTAGCATTGGATCTGTCCAATATTTCATGAACCTGTTGGAAAATGTGTTGAATGTACTCAATGAAGCTATTCTCCTTGGCAACTTCAGACTGGACATGAGCTGAATCAACCTGAGTAGCTGCAAATGGTATGGCTACATCAATCAAACATAGTGGCTGGAATCCCAAGCCCACCTGAAAGGGGATATGGTCGGTTGAGCTGTGGAGGGCCTGATTATAGCTATGGTGTACATAGGGGAGGATCTCATCCCATATTCGTGGATGCTTTAGGTTGTACATGCACAAAATGTGTATGATCATCCTGTTGACGACCTTTGTCTGGACATCAGTTTGGGGATGGAAAGTTGTGGACTTGGTGAGCTTGGTGTCCAACATTGAATAGAGGCTGGACCAAAATGTGCTGAGGAACCTGCTGTCCTGATATGAGATGATATATTGTGGGATCCCAAAGTGTACCCACACTTGTTCAAAGAAGAGTTTATCAGTGGCTTCTGCTGTGATATTCTTCTTGCAGGCCGCCATAATGGCCATCTTCGAGAATCTGTCGACGACCACGAAAACACAATCATTTCCATGATTAGTAGAAGGAAGGGACGGTATGTAATCCATGGAGATGGATTCCAAAGGTCGAATAGGGGTAGGAAATGGAGTATAGAGGCCTTGCTTCTTGATGGTCGGTTTGGCAATGATGCAAGAAATGCAGGATCTGATGTACTTCTCGACATCATGTCGAAGGCTTCACCAATAGAAATACTTCTACAGTACTGCCATTGTTTTATTGACCCATAAATTCCTAGCGACCAGACTATAGTTTTCTTCCCAAATCATCTTGGCATGCTCGCTTGAAGGAACACAAATGTGTCCCAGGTGACATAGTAGTGCATCCTGGAGGTGAAAATTTGGAACTCGGTTACCCTCCAAGAGCATCTTGTATGTGTGGCCAAAATATGGATTGCTCTTGTAGAGAAGCAGCCAATCAGAAATCCCATGCCAACAGGAGTTGAGCACGGTGGTTATTGCCACGATTGGTGGTCGGCTGAGGCAGTCTGCAACATTATTGGTGCTGCCCTTCTTATACTTGATGTTCAAATGAAACTGTTGTAGATATGTGGACCACTTCTGATGGCGATCATTCTGCAACTTCCCTTGTGTCTGTATGAACTGCAAGGGTCGGTGGTCTGTGTGGATGATCGTTTCCTTCCCCAAAATGTAATGCTTCCACTGTCGCCAAGTCTGCACAATGGAATACATTTCTTTTTCATAAGTGGGATACTTTCGGACTGTGTTGGACAATGTCGCATTGTGATATGCCACTGGATGTCCTTGTTGAGTAAGAATTGCCCCAATAGCATAGTTAGAGGCATCTGTCCCGATCTCAAATGGTTGTTGCAAGTCTGGTAATGTGAGTACTAAGGCACAACAAAGGTGATGTTCCAATTCTATGAATTCCTTCTGTTGAGATTATGACCAAAATAATTTTTCTTTATCTCCTCCCTTGGTGACTTGATTCAAGGGCCAAGTGATATGAGAGAATCCCAACACGAACCTGCAGTAGAAATTAAGAAGACCCAGAAAGCTGCGAAGCTCCGTTAGAGTGGTTGGGGCTGGCCAATCTCGGATGACTTGGATCTTGGTTGGATCCACATGCACTTCTCTAAATTGACACACAACTTGTGTTTCTGCAGTGTTTGGAGGACCTGTCGGATGTGGTGGAGGTCCTCTTCCCAAGTCTGGCTGAAGATCAAGATGTCATCCAAGTACACTACTACAAATGAGTTGGTGAATGGCCGCAAGATGTCATCCATCAACCTCATGAAGTTTGCGGGAGCATTCGTCAACCTGAAAGGCATGACCATCCATTCTAAAAGGCCCTCCTTGGATTTGAAGGCAATATTCCACACATCGAACGGTTTTATTGGTACCTGATGATACCCGGACTTCAAGTTGATCTTGCTGAAATATCACCTCTTTGAGTTGGTCCAGAAGGTCATCAATCCATGGGATCGGGTACCTATTCTGGACAATGATCTTGTTCAGCGCCCGATAGTCAATACAAAGTCTCCAAGTCCCATCCTTCTTCTACACCAACACGATCAGGCTCCCATAGGGCGATGAACTTGTCGGGATGTGACCTTTCTGGAACATCTCCTGAATCTATCTCTTGATTTCATCGTTCTCCAGAATAGAGCATCGATAGATTGTTCCATTGGGCAGTGACTCACCTAGGGTCCGATCGATGGGGTGCTTGACCTGACAATGCAGAGGCACCCCTGCGGGTGAGGTGAAGATGTCCCTATACTCCTCCAAAACCTTGTTCATTTGTTGTTGTCATGCAGAGGATTCATGTCTGGAGGTCGTGGCCACAATCTTCTTCTTTCCCTAAGGGCGGATCATCAGGAAAAAAAATTTCCCGGTTTTGGAAATGAGCTTACTGCATTGTTTTTCAGTAACCAAAGAGATAACAGCAAGCAGTGGTACCTCGGGTATCTTGTACAAATTATTTCCGAAGGTGACAATAACAGCTCGAGTCTGTGAATCATACACAACATGTCGCTTCCACAAGTATGGTTGGCATAATAATACATCAGAAACATCAAGAGGAGAAATGCCACATAATACCTCATCGGTGAAGGGATTGATGTTGTAAAGAAGGCGACATTGTTGGCTAATGCGAAGATTTTGTCCTTGGTGAAGCCACCCGATGGTGTACGACTGTGGGTGTGATGTGGTCGACAAGCCCAACTGCTTCATGAACTTTGCTGAAATGAGGCTCTTTTGTCTCCCATTGTCGACAATGAACTATAGCGGGGAACCCTTTACCCACATCTGGGAGTAGAAGAGATGCTCCTCCTCCTCTGGATCTTTCGATTCTTCCTTTTGGATCTTCGTGGTGGCAACGGTGGCGTTGGGCTCCACATCGATAATATTCTTCTCTCTGTCATTCCCCTTCTCAGGTTTTGATTCAACGTCAGAGGATGCATTTGATTTAGAAGCCCTCATCTCGGCTACCAGTGACTGTTTGGCCCGACACTCACTTGTGTTGTGAGTGGAGCTCTTATGGAACTCACACGACTTTCCCATGTCCTTCTTCGGCTTCACGGTGTTGTTCTTTGCTTGCAGCTTTGGTAGGTTGTCTTAAGCTGCCGTACCTTAGATTTGTCCTTTGTTCTGTAGTTTGGGGGCATGTTTCGCTTGCTTTTGATTCACAGATCCAAAGTCTCGCTTCTTATGTTTGAATTTCTGCTCAGTCTTGGCAGCATACCGATATGTCGTACCAAGCGAGGAGATGTCGAGGAACTCCATTTCCTCCTGAATGTATCTGTGTAGAAAACTACAGTACTTCAACACCAAATGTTTCTTCGAATATTTGATACCCAACTTTGTGTGCAAGGTATGGAACAGATTCATGAGCTCATGCACATCTTGATCCCTTTGTTTCCGCAACGTAGTCCATTGTATGTAATTGTCCTCATAGCTCCCCACGGGATAATATTGTTCCTTGATGGTGTCTCAGAAAGAATTCAAAGTGGGTATGGCCAAGAAAAGAGAGGGTTCCTCCTCATCCTTTTTCTCATAGTAAGTTTCCCACCAGTGCTTGACATGGGGTCCTTGACATGGGGGGCGACTTTGAGCAGTGAAAAAATAATCTTCTCCCGGTCGGAAAAGTCATGAACTGAGAAATATACTTCTAAGAGATTCAACCATCTATCTACAACATCTGCATCTATTTGGCCATCAAATATGGGAATGTCAAAGTTTACTTCTACCTTAAAAGGGGTTGCACCTCCAGAGTGGCTGCTGGATGCAGATGCGCCGCCAGTGGGAAATCGTTGAAGGATTTGGGTGAAGTTATCCATCATCGCGTTCCTTTGTTTTTCAAGGGCCTCCTCAAGAAATATTTTGATAGGATCTCCTACTCCCTTATCTTTCTTTTCGTTCCCCATGGGCGACCGTCGGGGTTTGCGAGGCTGATGTTGCAAAGGTTCAACCAGATCGAGCCCTAACTCCTTATACCTCGACCTCGTTGGGGACATGCAAAGAAGGATTGAGAAAGAGAAGACTGCTCTGATACCACTGATATGAATTTATGTAGGAACGTAACCAAATACACAAATAACCATGAATACAAAGATGCAGTGGAAATAACACTTCATTTCATTAATACCAAATAACTGAAATTTGTTTACAGATAGAATAGAAATAAACTATCTAGGGCATTGGTAGCTTATCTATGAGAAGATATGTGGTGGCTACAGGCCTTTGAACTCTGTCTTACAATGAGGCTCGAAGGCCTATATATTATTGAGAAACAATGGAAACCCTAAACATCCAAAAACCTAACTCTAGGAGATGAAACACCAAAATATGGGCTCCGTTGGGGTAAATTGGTATATCAATTTCCCGTGGTCGTAACTTTTGCATACTATCTTTGTTTGAAGCATATGATAAATCGTTAGAAAGATCTATCCGAGGAATACAACTGCTGACAACAAATATCATGGTTCAGAACGAACTGATATTTTTCGATCGGTTGATTCCCAAAAAACGTCGTTTAGGGCCTCAAAACGGCTCTGGAAGCTCAAGACCTGAAAAACTGCCAAAAATAGTAAATTGTGCTACAATTAAGGAAACGGAAAAACTGAAAGAAACAATGGTGGGGGTCGAAGTGGAATAGGTGGGTGGCCACCAATATCCACCTGGATCAATGCTACTCTAAATCCTTTCTTGTCCAATGTTGAAATTAGGAGAAGATTCTTCTTTAATCCTGGAACATAGGGAACTTTCTTCATCTTCATTGGCTTTCCTGATTTTAACTTGCAGGAAGCTTCTCCAACACCTTTGATTGGATATTGATAGTCATCACCCAATTTCACCTTGTGAGGTGAATCTTTATGAATAAGTTTAGATAAGGAGTCTTCATAGTCTGTCATCTGCTTGGAAGCACCATTGTCTATCAACCAAGTGTCACTTCCATGAGTAACAATACCTGTGGGGGCTGAGATAAGAACACAATCCTCATCACTTGATTCATCTTGCTTTGCAACCTTCTTGGGAGGCTCATCATCTTCAGCCGTGTGAGCTTGACACCTCTTACTTCCTTTCTTATTCTTAATTTCCATAATGAGGGGGAAATCCCTAACAAATTGTCCCAATTCTTGACAAGAGTAACATCTGATATTTGAGTTATCTCTTTGACCCATATTAAACTTATTAGTTAAAGAATGATCCTTCTTATTCTTTCCTTTCCTCGTGTGGGCAACTAGGGCTTGATCTTCATCTGCCATCTTTTCTTCTCTTGCAGTTGTCCTAGCTTCTTCCTGGTTACAATCTTCCTAAAGCCTACTGAACTTGGGAATATTATTTATTGAACAAATTCCTTTGATGAATCCATCCCATGACCTTGGGAGGCCATTCAAGGTGGTCATCACCATCTCTTATTCTTCTACTGAGTCACCAATGGATTCTATTTTCTCCTTAATTTGATTCACTCTTGAGAAGTAGGAATGAATGGTTTCTGAGTTTTGCATTTTCACATTCTTCAATTGAGATCTCAGAGTCATTCTTAGATTTATGTTGCTTCCCTCAAACAGATGATTTAAGGTGTCCATCATTTTCTTTGGAGAAGATAACGATGATACATGATGGATAAGGTGGTCCTTAATGGAGTCTGCAATAATCATTTTTTCTCTCACCATGTCCTTCTTATATTTTGTCTTAGCTTCATCTCCTTGAGGTTCTTGAACCTCTTCTATAATGAAATTATTCAATTCATATTCTTCAAGAAGGAGGGTTACTCTATACTTCCAGGCCCTTAAGTTATCAATTCCATCTAGATTCTCATCAATCTTTGTTCCAGTAGTCTTCCTGTCTGGGACCACACAAACATATGACCAAAATTGAAAGAATGAACTTACCAATAGGTGTGCTCTGCTAAGGAGAGATACTTGGTGGTATTTCTTTGTAAAAATTCCCTAGAAACTGAAAAAATGTCAACCTTAGGGTTGGGTGAAACTCTAACTGTACCAGCTGCAAATTGGAAAACTGGTCCACTGGAAAAGTGTGCTATGCTAGGGAGAACCTTATGATGGTCTTGGTTTGTTCGGAAACTATCTCTAGACTGAAAACAAATCCATTTTATACTTCTATATATGCAACTGGCTTCTATTCGGGCTTGCTCTGATACCATGATAGAATTTTATATTTTCTAGTTACACAATTATAATTACTTAATCCAATAGAAACTGTAGTAGGATCTCTGAAAGATAGACAATCATAGATACAATAGAACACAAAGATTATCTTGGGAAACCCTCGTGGGGGATAAAACCCAGCAACCAAAATCCTCAATATAGATTCCTTCAACCAATACAATGATGCACTATAGCTCTCCAAGAAATACCAAGACCAAAACACCAAAAGAACGAGTCTCCAAGACTTGTGCGCTAGACCTTCTTATGCGCTCCAAGATGCACAAGAGAAGTGTGTGAGTGTGTGTCCAATTGAGAGGAACCTATCCTCTATTTATACACAACAATGTCTCTTGAAGAGACATGACTCTTTACCTAACTAACCCATAAAACAGGGCCAACTAGCCACAATGGGGATTTTTACAATTATAAGTCAAATACCAATAATATAATAATTGTTGTTGAGTTGACTTGTACAATATAATTATAATAACCTTTTAAAGGTTTGACTAAAATAAATATACGAGAATGTCTTTCATAGTTACACCAAAAATATTAACACAACCAACAGAAAAGTAGAGGTAGGTAGGAATTTGCATCCATTGTACATACCATTGCATTTCATATTAGTATAGTTGTAGTTGCATTTGCATATTATTTTGTCTCACTTGTATATATGTGTGCTAATAACCATGTTTTATACTAGAGATGCTTTTATTTTTTTATTTTATCATATATGGACGAGGGGTGATATCACCACCCTCGGGATTACTAATGTCTTTTGTTGATATTTAGCAGGCACATGTCATACCAGAGATGTTAAGGTTCTCATGTGCTCTATGGTGAGCACATGTCCCTGATTTGGAGCCAGATGTTATCCCCTATCCTAGGGATAACTAAGGAGATCATGTCTCGAGGCCCACAGGTCCTAGACATGGAGTGTCGAGAGCCATATGACTTAAGAATGGCCTCAGAGGGCCCCTCTTTTCTTCAGTGCAGTCCACATATCACCAACAACAATATCCATCACACCAGCCTATTCCTGAAGTAGAAATGAGTCTTGCTCCATGAGGTAATGAGTCTAGTTATCATGGTATGTATCACTCTGAAGCACTTGAACATGTTGTATTTAATCCTTCTTCATTTCATGACATTTGCTTGGAAATTATGCTCATTTCCTCATTCAAACCTGGAAGGGTGACACAGTGCCCTAGAAAATTGGTTTCCCTTTAGGATGGGTTTATACTGGGTGGATATTTGAAGAGTCATCGTCTGTTCCCTCCATACTTACCACTTTCCATCTTTATTCCCTCCATCTCCCCTTTCCTTTTTGGGCATTAGGATTGGCTAAACTAGGAAGNCCTGGAAGGGTGACACAGTGCCCTAGAAAATTGGTTTCCCTTTAGGATGGGTTTATACTGGGTGGATATTTGAAGAGTCATCGTCTGTTCCCTCCATACTTACCACTTTCCATCTTTATTCCTTCCATCTCCCCATTCCTTTTTGGGCATTAGGATTGTCTACACTAGGAAGGGTTGTACCTTACCTCATGGGAAGAAGGGGCTAAAGGCCCAGAGGGTAAAATTAGTTTTCAAGAGTTAGAAGCTAATTTTGAAACCTTAGAGATGCCTCACCCAAGGATCCCTGAGAATGCAGTGAAAATATTCTCAGTAAGAAAAGGGGACCCACAATATCACATAAACACTCATGGTACTAGTTGATGGATAGGAGGTCTCATCACAAGCTGACCTATTATTACCATGGGCATGTAGCAGTATGAAATTACCACCTATATGGTCACCAAACCAAGGTAGTGGCTCTTGGTGGCATAGCCAAGAGAAAGGGGGTCTCATTACGAGCCAACCTTATCATTTCCATGAAATTTTTGTGGATAACACTATCACGTCTGGTCATCAATCTAGGATAGTGTCCCTCAACTATTCCCTTGTAGCACAAGATAAAAATATCAAAAGAAATAAAGATAAGAATAAATGGAAATTAATGGGCTAGGAAAGAATTGCATCCATGACAAGGTGCAACTCACCCTCCACAAAGGCATTCACAAGTAAGACTCTACATTTCCATGTTATCACATGCACCCCATGCCCAAATATTTACCCCATGCCACCTCATACACTTGCATGACTTGAACTAGAATCCACCTGGGAAACACCCCAAACTTAAGAGGGATTAGACCAATAGGACACCTTGAGACCCTCTCTAAACTCAACTTGTCAAATTGCATAACGTCTTTGAGCATTTGTTTGGCGTTAAGGGGGGTTTGATGCACATGTTTGGGTAATTTAATTATTGGATGTGATTTACATGCTATGATCCTTGTGACTTATGAACCCCTGGAGGGGATACTTGTTTTTTTTGCAGGACCTTTCCCGGTGGACAAGTACACATGAGGGAATGATTAGCTTGGACCATCATGAGGGCTCAAATCCCATAGATGGACGTTGAGACCCCAGGCTTGGTGAAAGACAGTGACGACCAGTTTGCACAGTGAAGGAAGAGGATGTTGCCTTTGAAGGCACCCTGGTAGGCCTAGATAATGAGGGGCCACCCTTCCCCACTTGGACGTTGGCTTTGGATACCTTGGACGTTACCCTAGTAGCCCCATGACATCACCCAGGGCTAGGGTTTGACATTGGGAGATGTTGGGCTACAGTTTTGGCACGTGTGGCATGGAGGAGGGCCTTTGGAGGCCCAATGTTTTTCTAGATGACCTCAACGTCTCATGGAGGATTCCTGACATCACCCTAGAAAGGATGACATCACCCTCTTTAGGGTTTTAATTTTGAACATTGATTTAATTTTGAATTTTAAGAGCAAATTGAAATGTAGGCTTTATTTTATGAAAAGGCACAACTTTTGGATTAATTATCACAAACAAGTGGTGGACCGAAATTTTCACCCTCTTTAAGGGTTATTGGTTGAAATAACTAGTGCTCATCTCTTGGGGAAGCTTTATGGTGGTGTATCTTGGCATTTTTCATGATGGAATGGTATTCAACTAGGGTTTGACTTGATTATTCTTGGTGAAGTATAAAATATGATTTTTTTATTCATGTAATGAATGTTTGTGGTAAAATTTACTTGTTTCATGTCTAAGATTATGAAATTTCTTGTTTAAACCCTAGGGGAGAAACAACAAATGCTTCTTTTTCCCTATAACTCTTCTACTAGCTTGAATTTTCGAACCATACATTGTTTTGGAAGTGATTACTAGAGCCCTAAAGTGATATCTCTCTAGTAAATTCACTCTAATTACCAATTATATTTTCTAAAATAAGTCTAAGAAAGGAAGGTACTCTAGGGCCTAGAAGTGCCTACTCTCTAGCAAGACCTCTCTTCAGGATTTAGATGCTTGAGGCCTTGAACTGCCAACACCTCTTGCATCTACCTCTTTCCTTAGACAAGTATTATCATTGCTTTATTTCCCAAGTGATATTGTTGTTGTTATTTGACTCCATAAGCCCATAAAGGCACTAATTTCTATAATCTTGTGGATGAATGATATCAAAACAATCTTTCAAACTTTCTTTCTTGAAGCTCTCACTGACACTAACACTAATCTAGATTAGAAACATTAACAACCACACTGTTGTTGCTACCATAATCATTGCTATAACTATCATTTGCAACTTATATCAGCATACTAACCTCCAAAACTTACCCATAAATTTGCACTAGCCTAGGTGTTATCACGCCAAGGCTCTAGTCTTCCCTTTGCTATCATTATAAGTGAAAAAGTCAGAAGTTGTTCAAGGTTGTTGCTGCTGTTGTAACCAATGTTACAACCATCATTCAACCCCTAAAAACCCTTAAACTGTCCATAATACCACCCAACACTTGTACTAGGAAAGCTACTATCAATATAGGCTAAAGTGTTTGTTTAATTGCCTAACTTAAGTACTTGTATGAAGTGGTTTTGTTGTTGTCATCATTACTTATTTTACTGTTTTTACAAGTGTTTTGATAGCCCATTCAAGTCACTTATTGACTTGTTTTAATCTTGAAATTGTAAGTGACAAAGTCCTATCAAATTGCAAAGTCTTTATATCATTTTTTGTCATCATAACTTGCAATTTCTGGACATATTGTTGTTGCTATACATTTTATATTTTGTCTATACATAAGAGTGTTTTAGTAGCATATTTCTATCTTGAAGTCACTAATTTGAAACATTGATACCATTGGTTATTTCTAATGTTTCTAGTTTCATTTGTAAAGGGAAGGTACCATTCACCTTAAGCTTTCTCGTTGACCCTTTAAACCACACCAAGTGACTTCTTTCCTTGAGTGACCTAGAGAGAGGGGTGGGTTTTTACCCTTCATCAACCAACTAGGTCTTGGGATGTCTCCCTTGGAGTGAGTATTTTCTCCTCCTAAATAGAAAGAGGTATCCTATGGGGGTGGCAGTGATAGGACTACTCCATGTTATGTGAATCTAGGCCTACTTTCCTTTAGGCTTTGGGAAAGTATAGATTGTGTGATAACAAGACCCACTACCTATGTTCACGGATAAGACTCAAGAGAAAGCACTAGAAGAAATAATGAAGGACAAATACGACACACACAGAGCAACGTGCAGATATGACGCCGCAAACATCAATGATGATTCTGTTAGATTTTTGATGCGGGTGTTGGCTTGTAAGTTACTCAGTAAATGTTGCAGAGATCAGGTGTCAGTGGGAGTAATAGCAGTAGTAGAGAAGTGTGCAGCAGGAGTACATATGAACTGGGTGACATTTTTGGTGAATCGTTTTTTAACTGATTGGAGGGAAGCACATGATAAAGGTACCAAGTTTCACTATGTTTGGTTATTGATTTTGATTGCATTAGTTGATTAGAGGGCACTGGAAGAAGCCGAGTTCCTGGAAGGTATGCAATAACCATGTATGGCAACAATGTATGTTTCGTTGCGGCATACCGCACACAAGAAGAGGAAAATGGACAACAATATCATGTTCTATATCTATAAGGAGACAATACAACAATGTATTAAGGACACAACATGCATAATACCTCAAATAATTGAAGATTATAAAGAAGTTGTGTGATTCAAATTCGTACCACACCACATGTACATCCAAGAAAAGAGGGATCCAAATCAACAATGCTTGACGACTAAATATGGGTTGATAGAACATGATATCAGTTTGATTGTAAACGATTGGGAAGCAGAGTGGAAAACCCCAGTGTAAAAAACAACACAACATGAGACACAAACCCGAGAAAAGGATCAAGAGGAAGAATAGGAACAGGAAGAACAAGGGAATGGTGCAGGTGACAGTAGGGAAAAAACACCACCCACAACGGGAGAAGAGAAAAAAGCATCCTAAGGAGCGATTGGTGCATAAACACAAGAAGAGGAAATCCTCAAAGGAAGCATCTATCCAGGACTTAACATAAGATGACTTAGAGAATATCAGAGATCAGGTAAAAGAGTTCACTAAAGAAGCATTTCAGGGAGTTGCATAGAAACGAGAGGAAATGCACATGAATGTGAAAGCGTAGATTGCTACACCTTGCCAGATTTTGGAACTGACCAAGATAGCACCAATCTGAATGACAAAAGAAGAACAGACAAAGAGAACAATGAAGGCAACAAAGTCACAATCGACGACATATCAACCACCATCAACATCAGTAGAGTGCCAAATCATGAAGATATCAGTAGGGGTGATAGATTTCCCCATGACATAAATGCAAGAGTGTTTGCAAACCTTAACCCATATTGACTTAGTGTTGTCACAATTACCATCAAACGTGCTACATAGATTGCAGAAAAGTGTCACACAAGAGATCCAGTTGTGCACAGAATCGACCGTTATGGAATTGGTCAAAGTGACTGTAGAAAATGATGCACTACACACATAATATAGTAAACTCATGCTAGAATGGGATGAGGCCACACAGATAACAAAAAGGTTGAAATGTGTAGTAAAAGAGGTATACAACAATATCCCATAGAGGTAATGGAAGAAGATACTCCTTTGGAAGAGAAAGTGAAAAATATAATCGAAGCCATTTAGGGCTTCCATGCAAAGATAATCAACTTGTAAGCTCACACAACATCGAGTACCCCACCAAAATAAAGGGAGCAACATGAGAAGACAACCATGACCACTATGGAGAGCACTAGGAGTTTGGATGAGGAATGCACAAAGTTATATGAAGAGAGTACACAAGTGTGGATTTAGTTTTTGGAGAATTAAGAGTTACAAGCATTAGGACAGAAGTTACAGACTATGCAGGAGAAGGCACAAAAATTCAAAGAAACAATGAGCACTATGCCACCAAGAACGAATGAATTCAATAGTTGAGAATAGGCAGTTGCACTATGAGATAAACCAGTTAAGAGATGTGTTAGAAAAGTGGGTGTGCTCGTTTAACCATAGACAATATAACAATATTGTCACCCAACCATAGGCACAAATGCTACCCCCGAGCACCTTAACCTTGACAGAGAGAATAATTCCAGTATCAAATCAATAGCCAACCAAGGTTAATGCACCAAGAAAAGATAATGAAGACTGATAAAAAATTCCAACCCAGAAAGAACGAAATTTCAAGTTGTAGTAGCTGCAGTTGCAACTACTCTCCAAACTTGCACACCACTAAATTTATGTAGTTGCGAGATTTGTGTTCTAAATGAGCTTTGGATTCCTCTATTTATACTACTCCTCCTTAGCTGTCTGGGCCGACTTCTCATTCTGGAGGCTAAAAACTCAATATTAAATATTTTCTTTAGACTTGTCTTCTAGAGTTATGTCTAATGCTTTAGGGTTTCTTCTTTCTTCCTGGAATATTCTAGTCTCCTCAATGGTTACAAGTGGAGGTTAATACCTCCCGCATCTACCATAATATCAACACTCCCTCCTAGATAGGGAGGTATAAAAGAAAATGGTATTGAGCAGAAATAGACCATTCAACCGATAGCATCATCATCATTGTCCAACTAGATAGTCCCCATGGCAATTAGAACAATGCCATCCAATAGAATACAATTGTGCATATTCATAGTAGTATACAACTACTATCCAAAGACATACAATCTCTATAAAAATAATATCATTTGATATCAATGTGCATAAACAATATCATGATACAAATTGAGTCATTTGGGCCATTCTTCCACTCACATCTGTGAGATATGGAAGATCATTTGCCCTAAAAAAGTAGAACATCATCCATCGGTTATCTGGACTATTCTTCTCAAGCATAGAAGAGTAAATATCCCTAATTTCTGAGCCTGGACCATTCACCTAACTTGGCCATTCCTCCGACACTAATCATAGTGAAACCTTGAGAGAATGAGTCTGCCCTAGGGAATGCATGTCCCTGATTGTTGAAACTGGACCATTTACCTAACTGGGCCATTCCTCTGGCACTAATCATAGTGAAACCCAGATATATTGAGTCTACCCTAGGGAATGACTGTCCAAATCATTTCCCAAAGAAATGATTGTCTTGCACCAACCTCCAAAATGGAACATTCTTCGAAACTACTCACAACTGTGAACTTCGAAAGAATGACTGCCTAGGGAGGCAGACCATTCTATGTGACCACTACTTAGAGTGAATGCCAAGAATAATGAATGTACTAGACCATTCCCCCACACTGGCCATCAGGGGAATCATTTTCTATGGTACATCAACAATCTATCAGACCATTTTCATTACAAAAATGACTGTCTGATCTGGCCCATTTTCCGAACTGGAAAATTCACGTTCGTCAGAAATCTCAAACCACTTTCACAACTGGAAAGGAACTGCCCGTGAAACAATAATATATATAAGTGCTCCCTCCCAACCTGGGGAACCATATCTTCCCTTTCAACTAAGGATTTATCTCCATGAGCCCCATCTCGTTCCTTAAGTGTGCAAACTTTATCCTGGACAAAGGATTTATCAAAATGTTTGCTACTTGCTCATCTGTGGAGATATATTGGAGTTTCACTTCTCCTTCCTGGACTTTATCGCGAATAAAGTAGTATTTGATCTCAATATGTTTCGACCGGTCATGAAACACTGGGTGTTCTGATAGCCTTATACAAATTTGATTGTCAAAGTATATTACGGTTGAATATGGTACCTGATCAAATAATCCAGAAATCAGCTTCCGCAACCATATTGCTTCAGTACATTCCTCACATGATGCGTATATTTTTCTTATGTTGTGCTACGTGTGACAAACTTATGTTTCCTGTTGGACCATGATATCATAGTAGAGCCCAAGCTGAAACACATCCTTGAAGTACTCCTTCTGTCTTCTGCACTCCCTGCCCAATATAAATCTGTGAATCCATGAAGTTGTATATCACTAGATGAGGTGTACCTTAAACCATAGTTTAGAATCCCATGAATATATCTTAGAAAATGCTTTGCAACTATCCAATGCTCATGTCTCGGTTCCACCTGGAACTGGCTTAAGGTGTTTACAACAAAGAAAATATCTGGTCGAGTATTTACTAGATACATCAGTGACCCAATAAATTGTCGATATAGGGATGAGTCTACTGGATCAGAATATAAGTCTCTTACTTTTCTTATATCTATGGTCATAGGAGTGGCCATGGATTTGCAATCCATCATTCCAAATTTCTGAAGAATCTTCGCTACATACTTTCCTTGTAAAAGGAAGACTTCACCACACTTTTGCCATACTTCTAGTCCCAAGTAATAGTGCACGAGACCGAGATCTTTCATATCGACCTCAGAAGCTAGTTCCTTCTTACACTGGGTGATGAGAGACTCTGCACCTATAAAGAATAATTCGTCGACATATAGTAGTAGAATCACAGGTGCATTGTTCACAACTTTGTAGTAGAGATTTTGATTTGCATGACTCTTAGAGAAACCAAGTCCTATTAAGTAATTGTCTATTTTGGCATACCAATCTCTTGGATTTTTCTTGATTCCATACAAGAACTTATTTAATCTACAAACATGAGTATCTCTTGAATGTACTTCAAAGCCTTGAGGTTGTTTGTAACACACCCGACCCCTGAGTAACTTTCCTAGGGATGGGGTATTCAGATTTCATTATCCCTCTTAAATCGAATCCTCCTACTAAACTAATGACAGACTCAATCCTTTTATATCATATTGGTTGTAGAGGAATTTATCACTTCAACACTTCAATGCTTCGACAATTCGGCCTTGAACGTCTCTTTTCCTTCTGGCGTGCTTTACCTCCAGATCTCGGAGTCCCCAAACTCCCAGATTCCCAAAATACCTCCACGTGGCTACGGCCTTCAGGCCTTTCACCTTGTGCATGATGTTGTGTCCAAAAATCCTGAATTCCCAAAGTCCCAGACTCCCGAAGGGGTACACTCTCGTGGAGTGACATACTATATGCGACGAAAATTATCAGTGGGTCCTGAATAAACCTCCCTCCATATCGGTAGAATAATTATTTACTGGAGGGGGCATGTGACAAGAAAGAGAGGACACGTGGCCCATACCTAGGGTGGCACGTGTTGTATCCAAGTGGGTCCATGTCACCTTGGGTGACGTTGGCATATTGCTTCGCCCAACTGATCACCTTCCTGATCCCTCGATCCCATGGTTACGGTACCTCCACGTAACCCCTAGATCCACGACCTTCGTTACTTCGTAACTTTGGCCTTTGGTGATATTGAGGTGACTCTCCCCCTGTTTCTCTCAAAGTGGTCAACGTCGGGATGACCTTGTCATAGATCCAACGGATAGGAAAGAGCCCAAAGGATCCCTCGATCTATGGTCCTAGTCATTTTGCAGCTCCGCCCTTCAGGGGTTTTGGATTTACTGCCACTACATTCTCTCGAATCAGGACTTCACTGAAGTACCATATGCGGGTCCCTCCTTCTATGCGATTGGATGGTTATGAAGGGCCCTTACGATCTCCCCAGGTCTATGGCTCTCCTTAATTTGTAACTTCGATGTTCGGGGAGTTCGATGCTATAACATCTCCCTTCTCCCGAAGTGGAACTTCACCGAATTCGTATCAGTGTAGGTCCTACGACTGAGAGAGCTTCTGATCGTTCTTGATTGGTGGTTTTTGTTACTTCACAATGGAGAGTCGGATCCTGGTTAGCTGGTGAGACAGACCCCTCTATCCACTAGAGTAACCACCCATAGTTGGTCGATTTTGCCAATAGTTGAAAATTCCAGTTACCTTTGGCCAGTTTATGACTAGTAGGGTCGACAATACCCCGAAGTCCCGGACTTCCGGAGCTCCGAAGACAGAAGGGCTTAGCTCCCTTAGGCTTAGCATAGGTTTCATAGGTATTGGCCATATGAGTCCTTCTAAACTCTCATGAGTTAAACACAAATCTCTTCATCAT
>JASDQU010105286.1:0-10622 GCA_032191745.1 Picea mariana
ATTGTCTCCCTTGTGCTTTGAAGGGTTGGAGCCTTCACCTTGAAATCCTATATTCCTTTCCATCAAGATTTTCATCATCTCTCTCATTTCCATGACAGCCTTTCTGAGATCTTCATCTTCTGTAGGAACATGTTCATGACTCTCTTCATGAGACATACTTGGTGAATGCCTCCTTGAAACTTGCAGTGATGATATAAGCTTCCTCCTTGAAGGATGATAACTTGGATCTACAAGTTTACCTTCTCTTCTTGTGAGTTTCAACCTTGTGAGCATCAGAAAACAAAACACTTGCAAATAATCAAGTCTTCAAAAACCTATGCTCTGATACCAACTTGATCTAAAAATGAAGAAGACTTGTATTCTTGAAAATATTTGCAAGTAACATTTATGTGTTAAAATGAAAATGGATAAACTTTGCAACACAACTTTAATATCTTTTACTCATTCAAGATGCATATAAACAACAACAATAATAGTGAATAGAAAACACATAACACAATAAATGATAAAGGAGTTCACCCCTCTCTTGGGCTACATCTCCTGGTTCATATTCCAATGGATCTTTTGTATTATTTGCTCAAAGTGCTCAAAAATGTGCTTTACAATGCTCAAAATGCCAAATATATGGCTCCAATGGCTCCAGAACATCCAAAAACCCCTAGCTAGTCTTTTTTGGCACCTCGTTTGGCCAAAAATTGAAGAAGATAGGCTTCCTGGAAGACCCCCTTTATACTTGTTGTCTCTACATCTACAAATTGCACCCTTGTTGGCTCAACCAAGCCAAAACACATATTTAAGCATTAAAACTCAGCACCGGACACAACCGCACAAACCGTGCAAACTGTAGGATGGTTATGGGCACACCTAGCCCCTAACCATCAAGGGCGAGGTCATATGGCCCATGTAACCACGCACAAATGCAAACGGGGCTCAAACTTTAAGGGTGAGTAAAGTCATGACAAGTGGCGAGAGTTGGTTTACATAACCGTTTGAATCGAATTCAAATCCAAACCACGCGCACACATATGGTAGTACATATGGTCATATTGCAATAATGCATGCGTCCGGGGGATGGGGCTAAGCCCCAGCCCAGACCCCCGCACCAATACATAAACAATTCGAACTTAAATTTATGTGAAACCATATATATAACAAGGCATATGGTGGGGCGCGTTGGCAATGCAGACTTTGCAAAGGTCATACATGTGGGTGGAGGTCACGGGGTCGAACCCGGTGGACTCCAATATAGTTTTATACAAACAACCAATAATATGGTACCACGAGGCAGTCCATGACTGTGCCACATGGCACCATACAACCAACCAAATACTGACACATGTCGCAATGTCATTCATCCACATCTGTCAACTGTCTGCCACTCATCCCTGCCATGTGTCGTACAATCTTCCATGTTAGCAGCCATACAGACTGTATGGACTGTACAATCAACATCCCTGTTTTTGCCTGTTTGTCATTTTGAACAAAACGCGATATCTCTTGCTCCCAATGTCCATTTGAACCCAAACGAGTTGCGTTGGGTTCGTAATGACGAGGCCTATGCTCTCATTTGATTTGAAGCTATTCCAAGAACTTTGAATTTTGAGCAAAATTTGATCCCTTGGATCACACAAAAGGTATCTCCACACAAAAAAAGAAAGTGGACAAGGTCATAGAAGAATACAAAGACATCTTCTTATCACCCACTTTGGCACCTCTGCACTGTCAGATCAAGCACTCAAATGATAAAACCCGCGATGCAAAACTTCCCAATGGGATAGTCTATCACTGCTCTCTATCATAAAATGAGGAAATGAAGCACTAAATCCAAGAGCTTCATCAAAAGGGGAACATACGACCAACCTCATCACCTTATGGAAGCCCAATCATGCTTGTGTAGAAGAAAGATGGGACTTGGCGACTTTGCATTGATTATCGAGCCTTAAATAAAATCATAGTCAGGAATCGATACCCAATTCCTTGAATTGATGATCTCCTTGACTAGATAAATGGGAATAAATACATCAGTAATATTGATCTGAAGTCCGACTACCACCAAGTATGAATAGATTAGACCAATGTATGGAAGGCTGTCTGCAGTTACAAAGAATATATTTTTGAATGGATGGTCATGCCCTTTGGCTTAACAAATTCCACAAAACATTTCATGAGGATGATGGATGATATCTTGCATCCTTTCAACAATTCTTTTGTGGTGGTGTATTTGGATGGAATCCTCATATTCAACAAGATTTGGGTAGAGAACTTGTATCATATTTAACAGGTTCTGCACACTATGCAGCAACACAAGCTATATGCAAATTTGGAAAAACGCTTCTTTGGCATGAACACGATCTAGTACCTAGGATACATTGTTGATGAGCATGGGGTGCATGTCAATCCAGCCAAGATCCAGGTCATTTGTGATTGGCCTGCCCTGACCACACTCTCTAAGATTTGAATCTTCTTAGGCCTTGCTAAATTCTATCACAGGTTCATTTTGGGATTCTCCCACATTGCATGGGACCTTAGCCAAGTGACCAGAGGTGGTGGCAAGGAAAATTTTTTGTGGGACCAATCACAATAAAAAGAGTTCGATGTTTTGAAGTAATTCTTGTGCTCAACCCCAGTGCTCTCATTATCCGACCTGCAACATCCTTTTTATATTGATATATATGCTTCAGACTTTGTTGTGGGCACAATTCTCACTCAACATGGACATCTGGCAGCCTATCATAGTGAGACACTATCAGACACCTTATGTAAGTACCCCACTTACAAAAAATAAATGTACTCCATTGTACAAGTCTTCCATGAGTGGAGGCATTACATTATTGGGAAGGAGAAAATCATCCACACTAATCATAAGCCTTTACAGTTCATGCAGACACAAGGAAAATTGCAGAATGACCGCCATCAGAAGTGGTCCACATACTTGCAATAGTTCCATCTCAACATCAAGTATAAGATATGGAGAACCAACTATGTCACTCACTGCCTCAATCGAACTCCATATGAAACACTAACCATGGTGCTACACTCCTACGGACATGAGACCTCTGGATGGCCCCAAATCTATGAGAGAGGTCCTAACTTTGCCACTAACTACCATATGCTAGGAACAAACATAGTTTTCACTAATTTCTATCTTCATGATGCATTTTTGTGCCATCTGGTCCATCTATTCCATCTATGCATCACATCAAGTGATCGAGCGAAGATGATTTGGGAATCTCACTACAGTCGGTTGGTAGGACACTTTGGCGTAGAAAGGACAGTGGAAGTGTTGCAACATTTCTATTGGCCAAAACTTCGACAAGATGTCAACAAGAATATTAGGTCCTGCACAACCTGTGCCATTGCAAAAATGGACACTAAGAAACAGGGCATGTACATCTCTCTTCCTACTCTCAACAAGCCCTATGAATCCATATCGATGGACTACATGTCGGGACTCCCTTCAACCAAGCAGGGAAATGACTATGTTTTTTTGGTTGTTGATCAATTTTCTAAGATGGCGATTCTGTCCGCCTGGAAGAAGAGCATCACAATGGAGGCCATTGCTAAGATCTTCTTCAAACGAGTGTCTGTACATTTTGGGATACAACAAACTATCATCTCATATTAGGACATTCGGTTCCTCAGCACATTCAGGTCAAGCCTCTGGTCATAACTAGACACTAAGCTCACCAAATCCACAACCTTCCACCCCCAAATAAATGGAAAAATTATGGTCATCAACATGATGATCATGCATATCTTGCACATGTGTATTTACAAGCATCCATGCACATGGTATGAGAGTCTTCCCTATGTTGAACACAATTACATTAGAGCCATACATAACTCAACTGGACACAACCCCTTTTAGGTGGGGTTGAGATTTCAACCATTGGGTCCCATGGATTTTGCACTACCCCTTGTATCCACATAGGAAAAATCGTCCCATGCTAAAACCAAAATAAAAAAATCCACTCGGTTCATTGAATGGATCTAGCACATCTTCCGACAAGTTTAGGATATTTTGTATAAGTCCAATGCCAAGTACAAGCAGCGCCATGATCAACACTAGGTGCCACAAAAGTTTCAAGTGGGAGATAATGTTTGGTTGTATCTGCAGAAAGAATGCCTTACATGACCCCATAGGAAGATTATTCCACTTAGCTATGGACCTTACACCATCACCAAGGTTGTGGGTGACAATGATTTTGAGCTCAACATTCCCCTCTTCCTTGGCTTCCACCCAGTGTTTAATGTGGACCTCCTTCGGCCATAATTTCCACCACTATTGGACACCTTAGAGATAACAAAATAGTTTACACCGACTGAGATCAAAACTAAATTCATAGAGAATTAATCCACCGATCATATCATCGACACACAAGTCAAGGGTACTCACCAATATAAGCTTCATCTTTATCGTATTGTCAAAGTGGGGCAGCTCCTACACCAAGGCAAGTGGCTCACCTGGGGCCAAATTCAATAGAAATTTCCTCATATGATGGGGGAACTCAATGAAATGGAGACCATTGCTTCCTAAAGGGGGAGGATTGATCCAGGTGGATATCAGTGGCCACCCACCTCTTCCAACTGGCTCACATACAATTTTCATCTTGGCAGTTGTTTTCTAGATTTTCGGGTCCTATCTAGATTTTCGGGTCCTAAATTTCTGAGGCCATTTTGAGGCCCTAAATAACGTTTTTTGGGCTCTCCAAAGTCAAACTATAGATGAAGTTAGAGTGTGAAATAAAAATGTGTATTCCTCGGATAGACCTTTCTAACAGGATATCATGCACCTAAAATAGAGATCGTATGAAAAAGTTACGACACTGAGAAGTTGATGTACCAACTTACCCCATCGATGTCCACACGACTTTTGGCACTTCATCTCCTAGGGTTAGGTTTTTGGATTTTTAGGGTTTTTTTATTACTTCTTGATGATAAAATGTCTTGGAGGCCTCATTGTAATGTGTTGAGGTGAATGCGCATAGCCTCCACATCTCTTCTCAGAGATTAGCTACCACCATTTGAGCAAGATTGTTTCATTTTGCATTTTACAGTTTCAACAAATTTATTTATTGAATATAAGTTAAATTTCATTGTATCTCTGTTATTATTCTTTATATATTCGCATTAATGTTATAGATATGTGTTTCATTTTGTTCCACTCAAAAATCCAGATCGAGGGTGGTTCGAGGAAGAAAATTGAAATTACATCTGAATTCAAGGATGAACACTATAATTGAAATGATGATGCAAGCCTACATTCTTGTATCTGAAATGGATTCCCTTTTATTTGGTTCAATTTGGCCCTTGAGACACCCAATTAGGCCTCCTTCCATCACATTTTTCCAAGTCAATTCGGAGTCGCTAACGCTCACAAATGTTTGAATCAAAATCTAGGATGATTTTTTGGGTTTGATCACTGTAATTGTGATCTTCATTTTGTTGTCATCGTCTGGGCCATTTCCGAGAGAAAATCTGTCTCCAGAAGAAGAAGTTATGGAATTGACTTTTCTCATAACCTTTGGTGGGGAATATTAATCCTTTTAATACATAGCTTGAAAAAACATTTAAATTTAATTTAATTTAATTATTTATTATATAATTTAATTATATATATATATATATATATAATATAAAATAAAAAATTAAAATGAAAATAATAAATAAAAAAAATGAAAGAAAATATATATTAAAAATGATTTTAATTTATTTAAAACATAATTTAAAACCCCCCAGTCCATAAACCATAGTCCAATCCAAAATATTTTTTAAAATATACCCCCCTTCCCCACTACTAGTGGTGTAATGGGGAATTGTGGCTTGGCCCCGACACCCAGACAACCCCCTGCTCCCTTCTCTTGTTACATGTGGCAGCAGGTAGCCTGACGGTGGAGGAGATGACCCCCGAGTCGAGCATTAGAGTGTAGAGTGGTATGAGGGACTTCTAGAGTGGAGAAGGGGTGAAGAAGATGAGTTTTTTTAGTGGAGAGGTGACGATATGGAACACGACCAACAATGTTGGAGGGGGTGGTCGATGGGAAGACAACATGGGCCAAGGTGTGAAAAGGGGAAGTCACCATGGAGGATGGTGGGTCAGGAAGAGGTGGCTCATGACCAATGTTGAAATAGTATGCATATTGGAATATCTAGAGGTAGCTCCCATAAGGAGGAACATCAATGGGTTGAGAGGAGGCAAGTGTTGGTGGTGGTCTCTATGATGAGGACCGTGGGAAGGAGGATATGGAGAGTTGTGTGGAAATTTTTGTGCAAAGAGAATGGGAATATGCCACCCATGGTGGTTATGTTGGAAACATGGCCAAACTCCTAAGGGTTGTGTGACCCAATTTTTAATTTTTGCAAAAAAGTGGGTTTTTGACATTAGCAAAGGGGAGGGGAGGTTGTGGGTTCGACCCCCTCCCCTTACTTTTGGCTTGTTTGCACAAATTTGACCTCTTTTTGAGTGGGAAAAGGGGGGAGGTCAAGGGTTCAAACTGCTTGGCCTCTATAATGACATGTACAAATATGTAATTTGAGATAAAAATCATATTTAAGAGGGCCTTGGAGGCTTCATCCTGGTGCCGAAGAGGGGTTCGAATCACCTCCCTCTTCCAAAAAAATTGTACATGTAGAACATAATCATGATCATAAAAAAAAAATCCATTAGCAATCAATCCCAATGCATTAGTACTCAATGATAGAAGCAAAAATAAAATTCTATGGAATGAAAACTACCCTTTTAGGAAAAAAATTTATCATACTAGCACCAAACTGCATTTTTGGGCAATCAAAACCGAGGGTTGAAAATGGGATTGTCCACAGTTAAATGTTCCCGTTCTTGAGGTAGAAAACTATATGGTTTGTTCCTTGCTTCTTATACCATGAATCCCTCCACTCCCATGAAGTCCCCCTCTACACATGAAACCCAGACTGTTTTCTCCTCATCCCTCCTTGTGTGTTGATCAAATGGGGGTGGGAGAGAAGAGGGGAGGGGTTTTCCCCTTTTGATTTTTTTTAATATTTTTTCAATTTTTGCATGAGTTATGGATGTCATGCTCTCCTTTATCTCCTTTTAAATTTTTTATTATTATTATTTTCTCAAAACTGATGCCAAGTTAAATATTTGACTTTGACATTGACTTCGACCATGACTTCATTGACTGATCTTGAAAATGATGTCAGATGAGATGGGGTCAAAATTCAACACAAAGCATGTTCCCGTCAATAATATTCCATCAATAATTTGATTGGATGCGACCTAGGCCCTCAATTTTGGTTGGGAAATTCTACGATGCAAAACCCTGATTTTCTTTTGGGGCCCACAAAATGCTAAATATTGCGAAAGGTGACACATCGTCATATGATGTAAAATAAAGGGAAAAAAGTATTGATGGAAAGGTATCAATGATTACTTCTATGAGGTGGAAATGAATGGTTTTGATGAGGTTTTTAACCACTTCTTTGACTAATATAACATACCCACTACCATAATCAAATTTTCGTTGATTTCTGCAGAATCCGAGCCCCCGAATTATCTACGGAGGCCTAGCACAAGCTATCTCTTTCTCTCTCTCTCTCTTCCAATGTGATCGCGGGTCATGATCACAGGTAAAATAATCATGGTGCCTCTTTGTATTTCATGCCTCAGCGCTATAGGGATTTCGAATCATTTGACTCTGCAACCGTCGAACCCCGGCAGGGCTGGTAACTGGCCAATAGGGATGAGTCCCTATAGAGTTGGTAAATGGCCATTAGGAATGGCCCTGTTGTGTGGTTGAGTGTATTACAGGTGGCGATAGGGGAAACATTACATGGTGGGAGGTGTGATAGGAGACGGGTCCCACTTCACATGCCACACCATTCCGGACCCCCCCCCGCCATTAAAGGAAAAATGGCAAGGGGGGTCTGGAATTCGCCTGAATGTCGTTGATCAAGGTGAATTGATCCTGACTGTTCCTGAGTTTCATGTTCGATTCTGGACCCCCCCCACCGCTAAAGGTAGAACAAAAAGGGGGCTCCGGAATGAAGCCTCAGCCATAGATCTGGGCGGGTGGACTTTGGTCGTTCAGATCTACTCGCCACTTACCCTAAGGCACATTCGCGCCCCATCTTAAAGTTGACATCTCTTCCTCACATCTGACGGTCGTTATAGACCTTGAGATCTTCGGAAAGAATCTTGTCCGTTCATCGGGACTTAACCATATGCTAACCATCCCAATATTTATAAGTCTGGATTTTGAGGTTTGAGAGAACGAGGGAACGTGCCCTTTAGTATCCCGAGTGACGAAACGCCGAAGTGCCAAACAAGCCTAAATCGGTGATTAGCCCCTTGGGTTATGCCTTGGTCAATATGACCTCTTCCCACATGACCACACTCTCTCTTCCGTCGGGATTTTTCAAGGCGAGAGCCTTACCTCTTTTCAACGGAACTCCCGAATCCCCGATTTCCCAAAATGGGTAATCTCTTGACACGTAGCCTCCCGAGATCAGTCGGTATACGACTACTTCGTGGTTTTCACCATGGAACATCCCAATCTCTCGTCATCAGAACTCCCAAGTTCTCAATTCCTGATTTCCCGAAACGGGTAATCTCTTGACACGTGGCCTCCGTTATTTGGACGGTCCAGATCTATTTCGAGGCTTTCACCCTTATTCACTAGGGGTTTATCCCTCGAATATCTCCTAATAGATCAAACGGCTGTAGGTATTTTCAGCAGAGATCTGATGGCTTAGACAGGTTCCTAACTTGTGTGCTCTCCCACGACTTCCTGGACATGGAAAGATCAATGGTCCAGATGCTCTCATGGACCTTGGGGATCTACGGTCCCGATCTCTTCCCTACCCACGAAGACACAAAAAGTTACAGGGGTAAGGCACTTAACATCCTACTTTCTCCTACCAAATCTAACGGTCATGAATAACCATAGATTTCCTGAAAGGATCTCGTAGGTCAATCAACACCTATCAAGGTTAAGGTACTTATCTTTCCATCTTCTTCTTCTTATCTAACGGTCATGAGTGACCACCGATCTCCCGATGGGGCCTCGTCCATCGATTCGATACTTACCAGGGATTTCTTAAGGCCTTGCGCCTTCACGTCCTTTTTCCAGGTTCTTGATGGCTTTTTCAACAAGGGTATCTCTATGGGGAGGTTTACCCAGGGTACTATCTGAGGTAGTTAAGGGTATCTCTCTCTCCCGAGAACCAGGCGTGAAGTCTGAATTAGATCAGCATGCATATAAATAACAATTTAAGAGAGCATAAGCCACACATAGTCTTTCCATATAAACATACAACTACCAGTACTGATCAAGATACCATACAAACATTCTTATAATGAATTAATTCATGATTTCATAGCTTATGATCATAAATGTCAGCATACATATATTTCAAGATGTCAAAGGAAAAACACTTATCAGAAAGTAACACCAGGGGTTATGCAACTGCTGAGAGGGGTGCTCGTTTCCACCCAACTGTAGGCTCAGCGACTCCCAGCGTATTTACCACTAGCCACCCCTTAGCTGAGACCATGATGTTGTGAGACTGCATCTTTATTTGTCAGTGACCAGGAGCAAAGGTTACTCTCCTTCCTCTCTACTATCACTCACTCTGCATATCGCCAGAGTTATCCTTCTCCCCTCGCGTCCCCCCCAATCGCTTCTCTCCCACACCTTATCCTCTTGCGAGGTTGCGTGTGGTGTGATTTGCCTCATGCTGGTCAGGCCTGACAGATCTACGGATGGGCGGTTCTCCTCCCCATCCCTCATTATTTCCTGAGGATCCATCTACCTACCAGCCTGTGAGACATTTAATTTGGGGCCAGCGAGCCACTTTTGGTTCTCTAGGCCAGTGGAGTCCAAATACGGTATTGAATCTCTGTGAAAGTTAATTCCACCTTTCCAGGCGCCTTCCACTTCCTTTCTACAACCATCGTGGTCTCTTTTTCATCACATCCCCTCTCAGCAGTCCTGCAATATAAATTCATAATGTTATTCACATTCATCGAGCTTTTCCACAAGGTCCATTCACATCACATATTCACATTTCTGAGTTTTCCACAGTTCTGGCCAGTCCAGATATTTTTACAAACTGGGAGAAACAGGGTGTTACAATTCCCTCCCCCTTCAAGGAACATCATCCTCGATGTTCTTATCTTTTAACATGAATTGTATGTATAGAAGTAAACAAAATTAGATATGCCTGTCTCATGGCATCCTACATTTCCCATGTAGCCTCATCTGGGACAAAATGTCTCCACTGCACCTTTACCTATGCAATGGTTCAGTTCTGGAGCAGGGTTTCCTTTCTGTCCAATATGCATTGGGGTTCTAGTAGAAATTCTCCCTCCAGTTCCACCTGGATCACAGACCAGTCAATTATATGATTAGCATCATGTACATATTTCTTCAATAATGAAACATGGAAAATTTTTTATGCTTTTACTGTGGGAGGAAGTGCTAGACGATAGGCTACAGGTCCCACTCTATCTAGAACCTCAAAGGGTCCACAATACCGGGTGCCAACTTGGCACAAGCTCCCCTTTTCAGGGAACTCCTTCTGGGATTAATTCTAATATATACATGGTCTCCCATTTTGAACTCTCTTGGAGTTCTCTTTTG
>JASDQU010105286.1:19496-48636 GCA_032191745.1 Picea mariana
CCAGTGGCTAATTGTACCAACCATGGCTTGGTTTATTTTCATGGCTGTAGCTTACACATATCAACAGCTCTAGGGGCTATATAACTCAAATTTGAACCAGGGTCAATCAAAACAGACAACAAATGGTTGAAAATCATACCTTCTATTTCCACCATTGAAGCTTGGTGGTCAGCTTGGTTATTATCCAAGGCTGCATAAATATGCAACACATTCCCTGCCACATCATTGACTGTGGTATCTTCCTGAATGTTATAAAATTTTCGAATGTTCTATTGTCGGTGTGGACAGTCTCTCAGGAGATGCTCTTCTTCGCAACCCAGCATTTCAGAGGTTCTCTCTTTGGGTTATCAATATTCACTAGTATAGGTACAGAAGTTTTATTTCCATCTGATGAGGGAAAGTTCTGCTAGAGTACACTCCAGGTTGGAAGTTCATTCTGGGGTTCTTCTTGTAGTTCTTAAATCCTGAGGATTTGATCCCCTTTTTCTGAAATCTCGAACCACTCTTTTGTTTCCAGTCTCCATGAGACTCTGCCCGATGTCCATATTGTTCATGATAATATGTTTCCTTTCAAATAGTGTCTTCTAAGGTATTTGGCTCGTCAAATTCAATTCGGTTCTAGTATTCCTTGGGTAGCCCACTGATGAAGTGTTGCACCTTCGCCTTCTATGATTTGATGTGAGGTACATATCTCAATAAGTCGAGGAATTTGTTGACATATTCCTCTATAGTGAGTTTCCCCAATTTGAGTTCATAAAACTCTTTAGCCTTCTCGTCGAAATAATTTTCCAACAAATACTTCTTTCGATTGTACTTCTCAAACTATTTCCAGGATAAGTCCTCCTCATGGACCCCTTTCATATTCTTAAGATCTTCCCACCAGATGGAATCTTTTTCGTTCAGATTGAAAGTGGCCACTCAGGCCTTCAAATTCTCTGAAAAATCATGGACTCTGAAATATTTCTTCAGTCCAAGTAGCCAGGCCTCGGCTTCCTCTCCCTTCTTTATCTCACCGTCGAAGGAGGGAGGTTTGGCCTTTCTGAATTCCTCAAATTTGTGACCCTTGGAAGTCTTTTGCTTCTTCTATTTTCTTCGAGAATAGGAACTGGTCCTACTGCTGGAAGAGCCTTCTGAATCGTCAGCTTCCTTCTCAGAGGAATCGTCTGGCATTGATCCTTTACCTCTGGGGTGGAACTTCCTTGAGGTGCTCCTCTCAGTAAGGCCACTGATACAACCATGTTTCTGCATCTCGGGTTCATGCTGCATTTGTCCTTGTAGGTCAGATAAGCTCTACAGTAAAACTGCATTAATTTCAGTTTTCTTTTCTTGTTCGTTCATCATCCTTTCATTGTTGGCCTTGCAGCTTTTCAATTCAACCATGAAACTCCTCACAATCTCAGCTAGATCTAGAGGGGTTCCTATTTCTCTTCTTTCATCAGACTCTTCGACTCTACTGTGGGAGCCTTCTCCCATCTCTTGGTGAGTCACCATTCTCTGCGTCTGTAAATTCCCACAACTGATCGTCTGCTTGGGTGAAATAGAAACACTGGTTATTAGTCAAGAGTTAGATACATTTTATAACCTGTGCATAAATTCATAACTCTTTCAAATGCTTACATAGTCGGGTTCTCGTTTCCAAGTTTTTGATCCTGGATAAGAGAGTTAAGTTAAGGGGTTACTCCTTGTAGGAGTTCTTCGAATGGAGCTTATGCGCAACTCGTTCATGAGCCTAGTCAGGTCAAATGTTGTAACCATGCTCTGATACCACTTTGTCACATACCCACTACCATAATCAAATTTTCGTTGATTTCTCCAGAATCCGAGCCCCCGAATTACCTACGGAGGCCTAGTGCAAGCTAGATCTTTCTCTTTCTCTCTCTTCCCATGTGATCATGGGTCATGATCAAAGGTCAAATAATCGTGGTGCTTCTTTGTATTTCATGCCTCAGCACTGCAAGGATGTCGAATAGTTTGACTCTGCAACCGCTGAACCCTGGTAGGGCTGGTAACTAGCCAATAGGGACGAGTCCCTATAGGGTTGGAAAATGGTCATTAGGAATGGCCCTGTCGCGCAGTTGAGTGGAGTACAGGTGGTGAGAGGGGAAACACGACACAGTGGGCAGTGTGAAAGGAGAATGGTCCCACTTTACATGCCACACCATTCCGGAGCCCCCCCCCCCATTAAAGGCAGAATGGAAAGGGGGGTCTGGAATTCGCCTGAATGATGTTGATCAAGGAGAATTGATCCTGACCATTCCCGAGTTGCACGTTCAATTCCGGACTGCCCCCTCCCCACTGCTAAAGGCAGAACAACAAGGGAGCCCTGGAATGAAGCCTCAGCCATAGATCTATGTGAGTGGACTTTGGTCGTTCAAATCTTCTCACCACTTACCCTAAGGCGAATTCACGCCCCAGCTTAAAGTTGACATCTCTTCCTCACATATGATGGTAGTTATAGACCCTGAGATATTTCGAAATAATCTTGTCCATTCATCAGGACTTAACCATATGCTAACCATCCCAATATTTATAAGTCTAGATTTCAGGGTTTGAGAGCACGAGGGAATGTGCCCTTCGGTATCCCGAGTGTCGAAACACCGAAGTGCCAAACAAGCCTAAATCGGTGATTAGCCCCTTGGGTTATGCCTTGGTCAATATGACCTCTTCCCAGATGACCACACTCTCTCTTCTGTCAGTATTTGTCAGGGCGAGAGCCCGAACCCTTGTCAATGGAACTCCCGAATCCTTGATCCCCGATTTCCCAAAATGGGTAATCTCTTGACACGTAGCCTCCCGAGATCGGTCAGTCTACGACTGCTTCGGGGCTTCCACCATGGAACATCTCGATCTCTCATCATCAGAACTCCTGAGTTCCCGATTCCTGATTTTCTGAAACGGGTAATCTCTTGACACGTAACCTTCGTTATTTGGACGGTCCAGATCTATTTCAGGGCTTTCGCCCTTATTCACTAGGGGTTTATCCCTCAGATATCTCCTGACAGATCCAATGGCTGTCAATTTTTTTAGTCGAGATCTGACGGCTCATACAGTTTCCTAACTTGTGTTCTCTCCCATGACTTCCTAGACGTGGAAAGATCAATGATCTAGACGTTCTCATGGACCTTGGGGATCTACGGTCCCGATCTCTTCGCTACCCATGAAGACACAGAAAGTCATAGGGGCAAGGCACTTAACATCCTACTTTCTCCTACCAAATATAACGGTCATGAGTAACCATATATTTCCAGACGGGATCACGTCCATCGATCAACACCTATCAAGGTTAAGGTACTTATCTTTCCAGCTTCTTCTTCTTATCTGACGGTCGTGAGTGACCACCGATATCCCAATGGGACCTCGTCCATCGATTCGATACTTACCAGGGATTTCTTAAGGCCTTGCGCCTTCACGTCCTTTTTCCAGGTTCTTGATGGCTTTTTCAAGAAGGGTATCTCTATGGGGAGGTTTACCCAGGGTACTATCTGAGGCAATTAAGGGTATCTCTCTCTCCTGAGAACTAGGCATGAAGTCTGAATTAGATCAGCATGCATATAAATAACAATTTAAGAGAGCATAAGCCACACATAGTATTTCCATATAAACATACAACTACCAGTACTGATCAAGATACCATACAAACATTCTTATAATGAAGTCATTCATAATTTCATAGCTTATGATCATAAATGTCATCATACATATATTTCAAGATGTCAAAGGAAAAACACTTATCAGAAAGTAACACCAGGGGTTATGCAAGTGCTAAGAGGGGTGCTCGTTTCCACCCAACTGTAGGCTCAACGACTCCCAGCGGATTTACCACTAGCCACCCCCAAGCTGAGACCACGATGCTGTGAGACTGTGTCTCTATTTTTCAGTGACCAGGAGCGAAGGTTACTCTCCTTCCTCTCTGCTATCACTCACTCTGCATATCCCCAGAGTTATCCGTATTTCATCGCGTCCCCCCCAATTGCTTCTCTCCCACACCTTATCCTCTTGCGAGGTTGCATGTGGCGTGATTTCCCTCGCGTTGGTCAGGCCTGACGACTCTACGGATGGGCATTTCTCCTCCCCATCCCTCATTAATTCCTGAGCAGCCATCTACCTACCAGCCTACAAGACATTTAATTCGGGGCCAGCGAGCCTCTTTTGGTTCTTCGGGCCAGTGGAGTCCAAATATGGTATTGAATCTCAGTGGAAGTTAATGCCACCTTTCCAGGTGCCTTCCACCGCCTTTCTACATCCATCATGGTCTCTTTTTCATCACATCCCCTCTTAGCAGTCCTGCAATATAAATTCATAATGTTATTCACATTCGTCGACCTTTTCCACAAGGTCCATTCACATCATGTATTCACATTTCTGAGTTTGCCACAGTTCTGGCTAGTCCAGTTATTTTTACAAACTGGAGGAAACAGGGTGTTACAAATACCCTGAAACACTACCATGCCACCTAGTTAGACCATCACACCTCAACCAGTTTAGAGACTTGTGAAAACTCTAACTAGCTCATCCAATGTCGAAATGAAGAATATGAGGCATTTTTTGAAAGGCCTGTGAGTTTAATACATCATGGAATCCTTTATTATCTTATTTGGAGCATATTAACAATAATTTTTTAACTCTGAACCATTGTTACCAACTTGGCCTCTAAAACTAGTCATGAATTTATGAAGGCTTGTTCTCACCAACCGGGGATCAAAACCAGGCATACAATATACAGTTGGAAATATTTCACACTTCCCTACATAACTACTAGGCCTTATTTTCCTTTCAAGTTAGATATCAGAAAGAAAATTGACCAGGAAGTCATTGCTATGTATTTTTTCCATTTAGGAGATGTGAAAGTTGTGCCCTTTGTAACATGGTCATACGAACTCAGAATTGGGCTCATGACAGCTCGTTGGAAATATTATATTGATCCCTACATGATGAAACCATGTTATTTTACACATAATAAACATATTTCATTTTAATTTTGGCAAAATAACCTGTTCGCATGGGACCCACCTAGTGACAAGAGAAAAGGGCCAACGTTGAAATTTTTGCAAACTAAGCCCTTAGTTCATGAAATATGAAATCATTATCCTTGACATTGGGAATTATGATATGGGAGGGTTTTGTAATTCAAAATTAATTCCAGGAAGTCCCCTTGCAAGGGAAAATATCATGTTTATAGGACAAGTCAGACAAGGTTGGAATGACCCTGCTTGGGTGTCATCAAGATGTTGATGGACATAATGATACTGATGACTATTATAGAGATGTCCAAAAATGTGATAGTAGGCTAGGGAACACTATGAATTTGAATTTTTTTTATCCTTTCTATCCCTTATATTGATACTAGAGGCACTGACCAAATTGAACCTAACACCCTGTAAGTAACTTTAACTAATATTAAGTGACTTGAAATTGATTCATGATACCCTTATAGTGTCTGATAAGTAACTATGTGCTCAAATGAAAACATTGAATGCAACCCACTCATATTCTTTAATGCTAAAGGCACATAACAACTATGACTCCTACCACTATATTTGACTAGGAATGGAGCATAATGGGTTGCTAAGAGAAAACCTCAGGCCAACTTGTGAAGAAGATGAAAGTGGTAAACATCATGTTGAGACAAAAGAATATTTTTGGGTCAAGATTATTGGCTTTGTAGGGGGAATGCCTTCCAAGGATTTTAGAACAGTGGGATCACATGTGTGACAAGAAATAATAATTGGTATAAATTTATAATTTTTTGATGTAATCGAGGTGAGTGAGGGTGCAAGGGGCAGAGGGGAATTCAAATGTAGTATCATGAATTTTTTTTACATTGGGGATAAACCAAAGAATGAAATTGGTGAAATAAATATATAAAAAATAATTTACATTGATATTCACAAAGGAAAGAGGAAAATGAATAATGACCTGGTTGTGTTGAGAAATGTGGCCCAAGTGACGTTGGTCCCTCACCAGGATTATGTCTTAAATATGAGAATTGTGGCTTAAGGTGAACCTTGGCTCAACCCAAAGTTTCATGCATGCTGTCAATTATCAACACACAAACAAGCAAATGGGGATCTTATCCAATCAGTGAACCACTAGAGAAATAAATAGAAATCAAACCAATTAGTAAAGAGAATAAGGAAATATGAAAATCCTTTACAGAAGATGCTAAAATATCTCAAAACTATCAAGTGATATTATTTTGTAGGAAAAAAAACATTTCTTGGAAAATGTCACATCACAAGTTTTTGGGCAAAGGTTTTACATAACTATGTAAGCCATCATGCCGTTAGGTTTTAGCTTCACTAGGAAATGTTATGATAACTCCCTTAGACTTTCCCCACTAACTTTATCTTAACAACAATCAAGCTTACTCCTATTTAATGTGATACCAAGCCACACTTTTCATTTTAGGAAAATAATACTAAACGGATTCCAAGGAGTGCACTATTCTCAAATATCCATTTGAATACAGGGACACTAATTTTATCTTTAAAAACTAACAAACCAAAAATAAGGGACAAGTGGGCAGCCTAGGGATTTAAAATGAAAAATGCTAAAATGAAGGGAAAAACCAAAAGGGTCCTACACTCGAAAACTAAAACAAAATAAGCCAAAAGATAAAAATTGAAACAAAGGAGAATACACACAAAAATTAATTCAAATGTGGTGACATATGTACAGAAAGATGAGATTTATCAGGAATAAAATAACTTTAGGTGGAGATTGTTCATAGGGAATTGGAGTGCTTCACCATCCAAGGATAGAATTGGTCCCTGAAACCTCATAGATTGTGTAAGGAAATAACCATAAATAATCAAACTTGTGGTGTTTATATGGGGACTCATATGTTTTGTCCCATAGTAGGACATCATTCCCTACTTTGTAATTTACCATTGTGGCTCTTTTATCAAAGGAACGTTTGACAATGTCTTGCTTATTTTGGAGGTGTTGGAATGCATCTTTTAAAACCTCCTCTAATTCAATCATTGTGTTTTAAGGATGTTGTGAGGCTTGGAAATCACCTTTTTCCTCAACAATATCCAATCCCAAGGATGAAATTTGCAAATGAATAGGAAAAATAATAGGGATTACATAGACTAGAGTGTAAGGACTTTGGCTCATAGTTATCTTGGGGGTTATTTTGTCAGTCCATAAAGAAAAGTTTTTCTGTGTACAAATCATTCTTGTTGTCTTTGACCATTCTCTTAAAGATATGAATCATATTTTATTTGTTGATTCGACCAATCCATTATCCTAGGAGTAATAGTTGGAATATCAACAAAGTTGGATGTCGTATGTGACACCAAGGTAAAGCATGGCATCAAACATGAACTGTGATTCATTATTAGCTAGTATCTTATCAAGAGTTCTGAAGTGGGATAAAAATTTATGCTCAATGAATTCAACCACTTGTTGCTTCGTAGAAATCCTAAGGGAAACTTCTTCATACCACTTCATAAAGTAGTTGATAGCAGTTAATATGAATATATGACCTTTGCTAGAAGGTGGTGAGATTGGCCTAATAAATTCCATTCCCCATTTTGTGAAAGGGACCTATAATTCAATATGCTTAAGATGAAAAGTTGATAACTTTTTCTTCCTAGTGAAGAATTGGAAAGATTCATATTTTTGAACCAGTAAATGGGCATCATGTTGGAGTGAAGGCCAAATGTAAGCTGCATGTAAAACTTTTACTGCAATGATTTTTGCTGAAAAGTGAGATCCACAAACCCCAGAATGACATTGTTCATGTGCAATTTGGTCTTGATCAGAAGTCATCCAATGAGCCAAAACCCCATGAAGGTTTCTCCAATATATGATTTGATCTTGCAAGAAATAACAGATGAATTGTAAACAAAGTGTTCACTTGGATTTAGTATCCATTTCCAACAGAAAAACACCATTCATCAAAAAATATACAATAATTTTGTACCATGGTTGTGAGGCTAACTCAATTTCAATAACCATCTCTTCGTAAGAAATCAAGTCTTATACTTGAGGTGATTTATCTATGATCGAGGCATGGGATTGATTTATAAATTCATCCAACCCTATTCCTATTATGGTTTTCATTGTTTTAATATCCAATTCAGATTGTTGCATGGATATGATCCATTTGGAACACTTACTATGCAATTCAATTTGATTCAAAGAAGTAAGTAAGAGAGATGTAGGAACACAAACATGAACTTTGTGGCCTTGGACGTACTGTCGGAAGAATGCTAAGGATTTATAGAAAGAATAATCATGTTTCTCATGTTGAGAATAGTTTAGTTGACGTGCCTTCAAATTATGTCTTATAAAGGAAATTGATATAAGATTTTCCTCATGATCCCTTTGCAATAGAATTGCATAATTGTCTCCTCTAATGAGTCAGTGTACATGAAAAAATCCTTATGGTGATCAAGACTGATCAATAGGGGTGCCAAAGCAATGGATGTATTAATAGAATCAAAATAATGATATGTAGGGGGGGGGGTGGAGGTGCCATTTGAACTTAATGTCCTTCTTCATAAGCTTATTTAGAGGTTTCACAACTTGAGAAAAATAAGGAATGAAGCATCTCAATAAGTTTATCTTTCTAAATAAATTTTGCATCTCTTTTTTTATCTATAGATAAGGGAATCCTTTTGATTTCTACCACTCTCTCAATGTAAAATTTGACACCTTCTTAAGACAAAATGTGACCCAAGATCTTTCCTCCATGACACAAAAAATGGTCTTTTTAGGATTTAAGGATATTCCAAAGTTACAACATCTAAGAAGTAGTTGTCTAAGGTGATCAAAATGACTATCTCATTCTTTGGAGAAGAGTGTGAGGTCATCAAAGTAGAAAACTATAATATTACATAAAAATCCTTTGAATGCAATGGCCATGGCACATTGAAAGATGTTTCTGTCATTAATCAAACCAAAAGAAATCTTGTGATATGAATATGTGTCGAAACGAGTATTGGAGGTGGGTTTTTTACTATCAGAAGGTTTAAGGGATATTTGGTTGTAATAAGAGAAGCCATCTAAAAGGGATTGTTGGAATACTAAGAGGGGGGGTGAATCAATATGAGCACTTTTTACCACATGTTGGCCCTTGACCATTTTTGGGACTTCAGCAGGATGGTTTACTAGGGTTTATGTAACAGGTTATGGGATGTCGGCCCATGGGTTTACCCATGTTTAGGCCTTTTTGTAAATGTATAAATAAGAAACTAAGAAATGTAAGAAGCAGAACTAACAGGTTGGTGGGCTATGTGCACAATATGTTGTAAGTTTTAATGTTGGCATAGTGCAAGAGGTTGTAAGTTGCTTGGTGCAAACAAAATGTGTAGAGTGAGGCTCTGTGCCTTGATCTGATTTTGGGAAGGAGGATCTGGCATGAAACACGTAGATCTATTGTCCTCTCTAGAGTTTGGATCTATGGCTCTGTGCACAGGAGAAGATGAATGCAATAAGATCGAAGACTAATAAAGAAGAAGAATAATTTGGTGGACGTAGCCCCACACTGGGTGAACCACGTATATCCTGTGTCCTGATGTGCTTTGTGTGATGTGGATTATGTTGTTTATTTGCTTAGTGTTGTTATTATAATGTATTATGAATGCATCTGATGATTATTTATTAGTTCTTAATGGTATTAAAGATAAATGAATGAGTGCTTAATGGTATTGAAGATAATTGAATGCTATATCCGAGCTAATGATATGTGCTAAGAGATTGAAAGTGCTTGATCTATATTGTTACTGTGCTAATCTGTAATAAAGGTTTAATCTAGGATGAGAATGAGACTCATGAACTAATGCATATGGTTGGCTAAGTGCTCTGTTAAGTGTTGTAATCAAAGATCTGTGTCCCAGCTTGGTTGTAGAAACTTGAGTCCTGCAAACCCCCCCTTCCTCTACCTCGGGTGAGACTTCATCTGCTTCACAGGTGTTGCAGAAAGGGACAATAGTTAGGGTTTTGTTGGTACGTTGTTGAAGCATTGAACACTAGTTCTGCCCCTATGCCAACAAATGGTTTTGTTTCCCCTATGCTAACAAATGGTTATGTTTCTTGAAGAACCTGTCGCTACAGGAAAGAAGTATAGCCACCCCAAAAATAGTAAGAGAAGGGACATTAACCTCAAAATCTATAAGAGCACATCAATAGTGAAAAGTCGTTTCACCAAGAGATAATAAGAATACAAATGGGAAGAGGATTCCATAAATTATTAAAGAAACTCAAATTACAGGAAATAAGGCCAAGAAGCTTAATAAGAAGAAATCTAAGATAGAAAAACTACAAGAAGCTACAGAGAATAGAAGGAAGACTTCATAGGAGGAAGATCTACAGAACTTGAACCTTGCCGCAAAAGAAGAACCACATAGAATGGGACTTCGCCACGATGAAGCTATATGACTGTTGGAGGTGCCCTGACCATTAAAATGACACCCCAGAATAGATAGAAAACACAGTTATGAGAAAATGGACTGTTGAGACCGCTCCATAACGAACAAATTCACATTGATGGACACATTCCTACCCATTGGAGGAATCCGTTATGATGCTTTATTATTTAACCCGTTGAATGTTGCACTGGGACCACTTTTTGCCACCCGTGATTATCTGAGCTAATAAAGAATCAATTGTATATCACATTGTGATTTCTAGAGCAATTTATCCATTTGAGCCATGCAGTACCTACTGCACATTCTTCGTTGAAGATTGTAGAATTGGGGGATGAGCCCGCCCAATTATGAATACTAGAAGATGCAATAGAGGCTTGGCTTCAACGATTCCAAGAAGTAAAGAAACATGCTATAGAGATATTGAATAAATAAAAGGAGGAGGTCTTAGAACAACTATGAGTTGTGTAGTCCTATGTAACTTCCTACGAGAAGGACAAAGATGAAATTTGGGCGATCTTCGAGGAGGACGATGTGAAGATATAGAAAGAAAAAGTCCAGGTGCTCACAGATAAGTGTTGGCATAGGGGCATACCCAGGGTTCAACGCTACAAAATCACACCAACAAAACCCTAACTACCATCCCTTTCGGCAACACCTGCAAAGTAGATGAAGTCTCACCCGAGGTAGTGGTAGGGGTGGTTGCAAGACTCAGGTGTCTGCAACCTTAGATGGGACACAGATCTATGATTATATCACTTACATAGCACTTAGCATCAATCAATCATGAATATTTGACCCTTATTACACTTCCAAGGTAGCACAGAGCATCACATCATACACTTAGATTAAGGGTATCTTAGTACTTAGCAACAGTAAAATGATTCAGATCCAGTATATCATCACTAAGCATCTTCACACACATCAGATCTAATATTTAGACACATCTAATCAAGCACAAAGCATAAGCATATCCATCCAACCATATAAAGAACTTAGTAAAAGAATAAATAAGCACATTGAGTCAAAGCACAAAGCATAACACATGGATTTATGTGGTTCACCCCCACCTTGGGGCTACGTCCAAAAAATATTATTCTTTATTATCGTCTTTAAGTGGTTACAAACATGGAGCCATAAAAACCCTACTGCACATAGGACAGAAGGTCTGCACATCTCGCCAGATCCTTCTTCCTTGCGGTACAACACAAATCCTGCTACGACTACTTATAGTGACTTGCACTCAGCTTTTACAAGTCTCATATAGGCACTAAGATCTTACAAATATTACTTTCACTTAGCATACATCACATAGAAATACTTATCTTCTAATACTCTTGCCTATCCTTCTATTTATACATACAAAAGTGGGCTTAAGTGTGGGTAAAACCCACGGGCCGACGTCCCTTTCCCATTATATATTCCCAAAATCCAAAATGGGCCCAAAAGTGGGTCGAGATCCTATGATCTGTGCTTCGCCTGTTGCTCCCTCTTCAATAGGCTGTCGAAGTCTCCAAAATGGTCAAATATGACCAAGTGTTCCCAAAACTTGGTCAACAACCAGCAGGCCCCCAACACTCACCTGTGAATCATCCCAAGTCACTCTGGTCTGATCAGTTCTGCCTCAAATGCCTCAATCTTGGCTCAAGTTGCTTCAACCTGCTACTGTGCCACAACCTCTTGCTCGGAGAAATCCTAGATGAGTGTGTCATTTATTGGTTCGTTGAGGCACTGCTCTGCTGAGATGATGACCTGTTCAAGCTCTGTTCCTTGGGTCTCGATTTCTAAAAATAACATGCATGCCTTATCCTGCATGAGTTGGATTCATTGAGTGACCTCCATTACTTTACTTTGAAGTGTGTGAATCTTTTGTTGGGTGATGCACTTCTCGTGAGACCGCTTCATTCTTTCTACAGGTGATAGGGCCTTCAGCTGCATCTGTAGATTTCCGGATTCATGCTTCGCCTCCTGGAGTTACGACTCCAATTTATGCAATTTTGGATTCTCATTTAGGTTCTCATATATCTATGCACTTCTTCTACTTAACTATTTGCATTCCTCAGTGAGTGCTTTAATCCCTTCTACTGTGCTCTGGGCAGTCATCTCTAGCTGGTTTCACACTTCTTGCGGGGTACATGGTATGGTCTGAAGCTCTAATTCCATGACTCTTTGTTGAAGTTGCTAAATAAATTCATCAAGCTTCATCACTTGGCGCTCTATGGATTCTTCTGCCTTCTTCTATATTCCAGTCACAGAGAAAAATGCTCTGTTGACTGCTTCTTCAATCCCTATCTGCTTCATGAGCAATTTCTCTTTCTCTTTCTGGATCTTTTCTCTATCTTATTCAAATTTTTCTTAAAGAGTGTCCTTCTCTTGTTACGCAGCTCGACGTTGTTCGATGATTTCCTCCTGTTCTTTCTTTAAGGCCTGGGTGGCCTACACTATTTCTTCCTGTGCTTTTCGAAGGTGTACTTTGACTGTGTCAACAATATTGTGGAGTTGAACTGGTTCATCTCCCTCTTCTGTTGTTCCTTCTGGCAGGGGTGCATTTGAGACTGCGCGGCTAGACTGAAGTTCATGCTGCACTCCTTGGAGATCGATCTCAATTCTATTATACATTGTCTCTTTCTTATCTTCCCTATTTTATGCTCTATCTTATATAGCTTCATTCATAACTGCGATGAGGAAATTGAAGTCATCTAGATTGAGCGTGGTCTGCAGCTTAGTTACGGGTGCTTTCGATTTCTTCCAGAAGGAAGGTTCCATAGGTGAAACCTTCCTCTTATTTATGATTTCTACTTCATCTTCTGGTATTTGTTCAACTTCTTCTAAGTCTTCGCCATTACCTCCTTGATCTGGTGTAATGGAAGCCATCCTCAGAGATAGGTTGTCTATATACTGGACTTCCACAACCTTCCCTGTCTTCTTTTTTTTCTTTGTCTTACTGGGCCCAGGTGTATCCTGCACAACTTCTGGGCTGTTTAGGTTGGACATTTATGCGGGATCTGTTGAAACAAGGAGGTCTGCTAACCATTCCTTGGTGATCTCCTCCAGGTATTCTTCTATCATCTTATAATAAGACTAAAGTTGTTCCTTGTGCTCATCAGTGCGTGTTGTAATGTATATGAAATGGCGGTCCGCGTTGAACTTCATTAAAGGTTGAAACCTGTATAAAGTATTCGAGTCATGTGAGGCTCGGACTGAATGGTGAGCTTCAACTAGGTGTAGTAGGTATGAAAGAAGACATTGGATTGCCATTGTTTATTCATATCGTTCGAGTACCATAGTGTACTAAACTTCGTGGCCAATGGCTCAAAGGGGTCGATGTTTGGGAAGGTTTCACCTTCTGGTAGCTCCCATGCAATGAAAGCTATACATATCAAGAGCCAACTAAAATGGAATTCATGCCCCTAATCCTGGGCTTCTATGCAGTCAATCTCTAGTTGATTCACCAGGTACTTCACCCAGTTCATCTGTAGTCCCTCTACACACTTCACTATAAGGTCAACTACAAAGATGGATACTTGCGTGGGTCAATTCTTGCATACCAACTTCCTTGCAATTAGTTGACAGGCGAGGCGTACTGTGCTACTTTCAATAGAAGCTACCTTATAGCCTCGCGCACCTTTCTCAACATCGCCATAAGCTTATTTGATCTTCTGAGCAAGAGAAATGTCCGTAGTCTTTACAGGATATTAATCATGGGGATCATGGCCCTGCATGCTAAGGCCTGTGATCCGATTGATCAGCGCTGGATCAACTGTTATGTGACTGTTTAACCGTAAGTATCGTCCATGGTAAATTTCCAGCAACAGCTACACACAAGAATTCACCTCCTGGTGTCTTCCAAAGTGCAGTATCTTCATAATGTTGAGTAGAGTGGATTGTGCGAGGTTAATCATCCATTGCTGAGGGACAATATTTGAATTCTTTCCCTTGGTTCTGGTTAGGTACTTGTACGGGGAAAGCATGTTGCAAAATTTACGATCCCCCAGGTTGAAGTCACTAAACTTCAATGCTGCAATCTTTAATTGATCTACACGGACTGCGTGAACCCCTTTCGGTAGGTACGTAGTGACTAGAGTGTACTCAAAGTCTCTAGGCACACTATCTCTATTGATCGCACCGCTCAGAGGTGGTATGTAAGCAGGTAGTATGGATGGAACCAACTTCGCGTTGTCCATGTAATTTTTATGTTTGGTTCTTCTTTCTGCGCCAACTCGGGATGTTCCTACTCGAGAAATCGAAAAGGAGGCTTGCACTCCTCTCATCGATGATGCCTATAAACCTGTAGACAATCCTCTCTTCGACATGACTCTTTCAGCTCTGAGGCTAGCGAGTACCTTTCTTACAGATTCTTCAGCTGTGCTAAATTCGTCGGACATATACGCTCATGATAAATATATCTAGTTCTCAAGGTAACTTAGGTACTGTAAAGAGTAAGAGTGGAGTAATCACTATTCAAAATTCCTATAGTCTACAGACTCAAATTCACAATTTGGAAAAAGTGTCTTCCGTGCATGGTGCAATGGACGAAGTAAGTAACTCTGTAACAGATCATTTTTAACAGATATGGGGCTTCGTTAACTCTTGTTTTTTCCATTATGGTGCGGTATAACGGTCTGGTGATGATCCATCAATGCTTTTTTATCCATTTAGAGCAGAAGTCAAAAGGATATATCGGCTTCCAACGGCTATATTTCTTCGCCATGGTGAAGTGACCTATGTCGTTGTTCTGATATTTGGGTGAAGCTCCAATTTTACAAGTTTCCTTTCTGCAAGGTTCCCTCTAGAACCCTCTGTATCCTGTCAATCTTAGCTCTCTTTTTACTTAGCTTCCTAGCCTTCTTCCCCGTGAGATTCATCTCAATAGTTATTTTCCCATTCTGATTTTCCTTGGGCATAGTCACTTCGTTCTATTGAGGTTCTCTCCCAAGACTCAGGGGTACTACTTCATCTGTATCTGACACGGATAGTCCAATATTTTGTGAGTCCCCTAATTCTTTTGTAGCTTTGACATCTAGGATTCTAGTGTCAAATGGATTCGATCTGTTCTCATGTTCTTCAATCAACTGCGTGATCCTTCTGGTCATGCAATCTTTTAACTCTTGTCTCTGTTGTTCTAAAACCTTTTCTTCTTCCTTCTTCCTGGCTTGATCTCTTTCAATCCATTTAGAGCGGAAGTCAAAAGGATATATCGGCTTCCAACGGCTATATTGCTTCACCATGGTGAAGTGACCTATGTCGTTGTTCTGATATTTGGGTGAAGCTCCAATTTTACAAGTTTCCTTTCTGCAAGGTTCCCTCTAGAACCCTCTGTATCCTGTCAATCTTAGCTCTCTTTTTACTTATCTTCCTAGCCTTCTTCCCCGTGAGATTCATCTCGGTAGTTATTTTCCCATTCTGATTTTCCTTGGGCATAGTCACTTCGTTCTGTTGAGGTTCTCTCCCAAGACTCAGGGGTACTACTTCATCTGTATCTGACATAGATACTCCAATCTTCTGTGAGTCCCCTAATTCTTTTGTAGCTTTGACATCTGGGATTCTAGTGTCAAATGGATTCGATTTGTTCTCATGTTCTTCAATCAACTGCACGATCCTTCTGGTCATGCAATCTTTTAACTCTTGTATTTATTGTTCTAAAACCTTTTCTTCTTCCTTCTTCCTGGCTTGATATCTTTCAATCCAAGGTTTTCCAAGTAACATAGTAAATGGGGCGTTGTCCTCAATAAATTTAATAATCTTGAAGTCCTCCTCCGTCGAAGTTCCATTGACAATCATAGGTATCCAAGCAAGCCTTCCACATAGGTTTACTAGATTTCCTCTGAATAAGCTTATTCCTCCTAGAGAAGGGATCATAACAGGTTTTCCTATAGCTTCCTAGGTTTTTTTTGGCATAATATTCATCTGTGTTTCTTCATCAAGAATACAATCAATGTCGAAGTCCCCTATTATTGCTTCGATGCATTCTTTTTATTTAAATATCTCAGACATCCTAACATGTCGGTGATCATTCAAGATGTCTTTCATTTGTAGCAATACCTTCTATGATTCTTTCTGGGGTTTTGGCTCTTCTGGATTTGCCTTAGGGTTTTCTTTATTCAGATACACTTTTTCAAGATTAACAATCATTCTAGGGAAATCCAACACTTCATGGTCCAGGGATTCTAGTGTCAAATGGATTCGATTTGTTCTCATGTTCTTCAATCAACTGCACGATCCTTCTGGTCATGCAATCTTTTAACTCTTGTATTTATTGTTCTAAAACCTTTTCTTCTTCCTTCTTCCTGGCTTGATATCTTTCAATCCAAGGTTTTCCAAGTAACATAGTAAATGGGGCGTTGTCCTCAATAAATTTAATAATCTTGAAGTCCTCCTCCGTCGAAGTTCCATTGACAATCATAGGTATCCAAGCAAGCCTTCCACATAGGTTTACTAGATTTCCTCTGAATAAGCTTATTCCTCCTAGAGAAGGGATCATAACAGGTTTTCCTATAGCTTCCTAGGTTTTTTTTGGCATAATATTCATCTGTGTTTCTTCATCAAGAATACAATCAATGTCGAAGTCCCCTATTATTGCTTCGATGCATTCTTTTTATTTAAATATCTCAGACATCCTAACATGTCGGTGATCATTCAAGATGTCTTTCATTTGTAGCAATACCTTCTATGATTCTTTCTGGGGTTTTGGCTCTTCTGGATTTGCCTTAGGGTTTTCTTTATTCAGATACACTTTTTCAAGATTAACAATCATTCTAGGGAAATCCAACACTTCATGGTCCAAATCTTTGCAACATAGACAACTAGGTCTACCACCAGGGCATTCCTTAGCTAGATGGCCAGGTTGTCTGCAAATGTAACAGAGGTTTAATCCTCTCTTTCTTTTAAATGATCCCCAACCTCTTCTATACTACACACTAGGATCATGGTAGCTAACCTGCAAAAAATTCTTTCTAGGATCCTGCATCCATTTTTTATTGCAAACATTCTTTCTATGCATAGGTATAACATATCTATCATTATGCTTATCAGATCTGTTCATATCAAACTTTCTTTCATCTATTAGAACCCTAGTTTTTAAGCTAGGATAGACTCTATCAAATATACCTAGATCCATGCTCTAGAAACCAAATTTTCCACTTATCTTACTTTCAATCAGAGCACAAAGATTCCAAATCTAAAAAATTTGAACTATTCGTACCTTTATTAAAGTACATAACTTACAAAAACTTCCACTTTTACCTTTATTAGAGCACAAAGCATTCACATCTCGCTTGTTTTCTTTAGATTTGGCCTTCTCTTTTCAGATCAAGTAAAATACTACACACTAGTGCACAGATCCACGCACAGAGCCCCCATAGTTTCCAATTGAATCTTTGCACAAAGCTTATTTTTCTTTAGTTCCCAACAATCACAGTTTTAGGTCTCGACAACGAAACCATTTGTTGGCATAGGGGTAGACCCGGGGTTCAACGCTACAATAGTGCACCAAGAAAACCATAACTAGAGACCCTTTTGGCAACACCTGTGAAGCAGATGAAGTCTCACCCAAGGAAGAGGCAGGGGTGGTTGCAAGAATCAAGTGTCTGCAACCTTAGCTGGGACATAGATATGTGATTATATCACTTAAAGACCACTTATCATCAATCAATCGTCAAGATTCGACCCTTATTACACTTTGCAGGTAGCACAAAGCATGGCATTATACACTTATATTAAGGGTATATTAGTACTTAGCAACAGTAAAATGATTCAAATCCAGTAGATCGGCACTAAGCATATTCATACACATCAGATATAATATTCAAACACATCTAATGAAGCACAAAGCATAATAATATCCATCCAACCATATCAAGCACTTAACAAAAGAAGAAATAAGCACATTGAGTCAAAGCACAAATAATAACACATGGATTTACGTGGTTCACTGCCACCTTAGGGATACATCCACCAAATCTTCTTCTTTATTATCGTATTCAAGTGGTTACAAGCACGGAGCCATAAAAACACTACTGTGCATATGACATAAGATCTACATAGCTCGCTAGATCCTTCTTCCTTGTGGTACAACACAAAGCCTGCTATGACTACTTACAATGACTTGCACTCAGCTTTTGTAAGTCTCATATAGGCACTAAGCTCTTACAAATCTTACTTCCACTTAGCATACATCACATAGACATACTTCTCTTCCACTACTCTTTCTTATCCTTCTATTTATATATACAAAACTGGGCTTAAGCATGGGTAAAACCCATGGACTGACATCCCTTTCGCATTACATATTCCCAAAACCCAAAATGGGCCCAAAAGTGGGACGAGATCCCGTGATCTCTTCTTCGCCTGGCGCTCCCTCTTCGACAGGCTGTTGAAGCCTCTAAAATGGTCAAATATGACCAAGTGTTCCCAAAACTTGGTCAAGGGCCAACAAGAATATTGCGGTCAAAGAAGAGGAGCCAGAGTCAGTCAAGATGCAAGTGGGGAAGCTCACTGAAGCAATTCAATAGCTTCAAGAAAGGCTAACAGAGTTAGAGCTCCAAGCAGTGTCGATAAATCTGCAAGAAGTACGCGACCAAAGGGAGGAAGCCACTAAAAGCGCAGTTGGAAGGATCAAGGTCCTCACCTTAGAATGTAAGTGGTTGAGTGATTGAAGTGAAAAAACCTATGAAATCCTTGTAGAAGATCTATAGATGAGGAAACTGGAAGCACATCTCCAGGAGGCACAACAACATACATCCACCGTGCAGGTGCATATGAAGTTACTCACTACAGTTGAATGAATGAAGCAATCATAGGAGCAGCGCGTAGTCCAACAACAGATTACTACCATCCAGAGAAGATTCATGGAAGTTACAAAGAGAATACAATCGGTGCAAGACGAGGCCTGAACGATTTTTGAAGAGATTGAAGGACAAGGATCGCAGCTATACCAAGTGGTTGTGACAGTGGAATAATGCTTGGAAGGGCCTGTTATAGAGTAAGTGATTCAGGATTTTATTGACCAGGAGGCTCTGGAGAAGCATCAAGTCAAGGCAGATCGAGCAAATATCGAGGCCTTTGAAGCAGCGTTGTCCAGATCTGAGTGACTCAGGATGAGTCACAGGTGAGTGTTGGGGGCATGTTGGCCCTTGACCAAGTTTTGAGGAAACATTGGACATGTTTTAACACTTTATAGACTTCGATAGGTTGGTCGAATATGGAGCGCCCAGGCGGAGCTAAGATTGCGGGATCTCACTCATTTTGCGGGCTTGTGGACCCAGCAAAGGGTTTACTAGGGTTTATGTAACAGGTTATGGGATGTCGGCCCATGGGTTTACCCATGTTTAGGCCTTTTTGTAACTATATAAATAAGAATCTAAGCGATATAAGAAGCATAACTAATAGGCTGGTGGGATATGTGCACAATATGTTGTAATTGTTAGTGTTGGCATAGTGCAATAGGTTGTAAGTTTCTTGGTGCAAACAGACTGTGTAGAGTGAGGTTTTGTGCCTTGACCTTATTTTGGGAAGGAGGATCTAGCATGCAACACATAAATCTCCTGTCCTCTATGGATTTTGTCTATGTGGCTCTGTGCACAGGAGTGGATGAATGGAAGAAGATTGAAGACTAATAAAGAAAAACAATAAGTTGGTGGACATAGCCCCAAACTGGGGTGAACCACATATATCCTATGTTCTGATGTTCTTTGTGTGATGTGGATTATGTTGTTTATTTTCTTAGTGATGTTTCTATAATGTATGATGAATGCATCTGATGATTATTTCTTAGTTATTAATGGTATTAAAGATAAATGAATGTTAGATCCGAGCTAATGCTATGTGCTAAGTGATTGAAAGTGATTGATCTATATTGTTACTATGTTGATCTGTAATAAGGGTTTAATCTGCGATGAGAATGAGACTCATGAACTAATTCATATTGTTGGCTAAGTGCTTTGCTAAGTGTTGTTATCACATATATGTGTCCCAACTTAGTTGTAGACACCTGAGTCCTGCAACCCCCCTTGCCTCTACCTTGGGTGAGACTTCATCTGCTTCACAAGTGTTGCCAAAAGGGAAAGTAGTTAGGGTTTTGTTGGTGCATTGTTGAAGCATTGAACCTTGGGTCTTCCCCTATGCCAACACCACTTTCAATCAAAATATATAATCTTCAAATTTATCAACAATGTATATTTTATGATTTCATTCAATATATAATAATCATATAACAATAAGCAGTACCATTCAACAATATCACATCAGATAGACAATACAACATAATTTACGTGGAAACCCAAATGGGAGAAAACCACAGAATGATTTCTTATATATATCAAGAATACATTCATAGGAAGCACCAACTTCCAAATTATCCAAGATCAACTGGAAGGAGGTAACAAACCCTTATTTATAGGATCCAACCTGAAGGAAGATACAACTCCCTGATTTACCAGCTACAACTTGAAGGAGGCTCTAACCCCTTGATTTATAAGCACCAACCTGAAGGAATATCCAACTCCCTGAGTTCTTTGGATTCAACCAGAAGGAGGTTGCAACCCCCTGATTTATAGGCTCCAACCTGAATGAAGCTCCAACTCCCTGAGTTCTCTAGCACAACCTAGAATGAGGTTACAACCCCCTTTCCTTGCCCATCCTTCTACCCTAAAATATAAGTGTAGACCAAATTGTCACTACCACTAATATTTTCACTGACCAACCTATCAATGTCACTATCACATCAACATGTACTATTGTCATTGTCTCATCAACCTGTACCACTTTCACTGTATCATCAACCTGTAAATGATGATCAACCAATCATCCAACCTCCCACTATCCCTATCACTGACTCTGACACTAATATACCATCATCAACCAACTGTAACCAGATCCACTCACATGGATATCAAAATAATCACCAAACCATGTACATCAATCATCAACCAGGTACCAAAAATTGTACCATACCATGTACATAAACCTATGCCATACCATGTACATCAACATATACCATACCATGTACATCAACCTGTATCATACCATGTACATTAACCTATACCATACCATCAACCATGTGTAAACGTGTACTACAAACCATGTACCATGAGATGTGCCTCAACCATATACCAAATCATTCATGACATACCTCAATCATTCCATATATCATGTACCATAATATAATATCAATGAAGTGCCTAAAAAAAGTACCAAAAGATGTTCCTCAAGGATGTGATAAGATCACCATGAAATATACAAAACCCGATACCAAGATATCCAAGAATGTACTTCTAACAATGTATCATATCATCACCAAGGTGTACCATCATCAATCAAGACATGCCTCAAGCATGCATCATACCAAGCATAACTCTAAAAAAAACACATAAGCATACATGTAATCCTATAGTCACGCTACTTTATCAAATCTTACACAAACATACCTTTCTTGGACTCAACAACCTGGTACTATCATCCTCCCCAAATTTAACTTAGCCTCATGATACCAAGGCCTTTTGTCTAGCAGGACCTCACGTGACGATCCCTAGACAACCCATCGGGGTGACTCAAGGGACACCAGTTTTTTGACCCATGGAGGTCATCCAAACTAGGGCTTTCTCAAAACACCCTCTCTCCTCTACAATCTCAAAAATCCTAAACTTCTCACTCTTTCATTGCCTCAGATTTCATCATTGAAAACTTACCAAAATATCGCTTTTGCACATAGAAGATATTCAAGTAAACTTGTGTGTGAGTGTGCTTATGAAATACTTCTTGAGGTGTTTATATGTTTTTTCTACGTAACCTCTTTCCTTAAATTTAGGGATTCTTGAAATTTCTTGTTACAGCCACTTTACCCTTTCATTAATGACTTGTAACCAAATAGGGGATTCTTAACCATTCTTCGGGATTCCAACTTCATGAGGGAATATCTCCCTAACCATAAGGAATCATGTGGTGTACCACCTATCATTGGAAACAACATGATGAGGACTATCCATATATGAGTTTTTTACCTACATGTGCACCATCATTCATGTCCTTATTCCTCAAACAACTATGGGTTACATAACCACACCTTTGAGGCTTCATGTAGATTTCATCAAGAATTCATCAAATGCACCCATCACATTTGCTGACATCAATCAATTTTTTTGACATCAATGAAAACTGACTTACCATAAATATTGAACACAACTTTAGGGCATATCGATGTCTCCAAGGGTTGACATCAATGACAACAAACTGTCCAACAAGGACATCATTTGAGCTCAAGAGACTTGTTGGAGGATATCCTCTATAGGTGGGACAACACCGTTGTCTTTTAAGGACACTTTATTCAAATGTAGAAAATCAACACATAACTAAATATCCCCAATTTTATTCCTAATTGGATCCAAATTGGATACCCTTTGCAAGTAATGAACAATGTATATGACCCCTGTTGTTTCCATCTTGTCTGATTCCACTTTAACTGTTTGTTCTAAAGTAGATTTTTTCTTCCTTTGTTTCTTCTTGTAAGGATTTGAATCAGAGATTATGGGTATCACATGGAATATATCTTTCATATTGAAACCTTTGAGGTCCTTTTAGGACTAGGAAAATACATCTTTGAACTTCGTTAAGAGTTTCGTGAATTAAGTGATCTCGGAAGGGGAACATTGCGACCTTATATAAACCAGTTTTGGATCTTTCTCTATTCCCAGATTTATAGGGATTGTTTATTACACCTTTCTAAAATATTCACCATCAATACTGTGTAGAGGTAGAAGCATCGTTTGAATCAAACATGGAAAAAACAATGGGAATTTTGTTAATTTTCAATTGAATTGTATCCCCAATTTCCTCTTCCATCACATCGAAGATATGTAAATATTCAAATTCCTCCCTTTTTTAAAGGAATATACATATATCTTCATCTATATAAAAAACTTTCCAACAGTCAATGTTATCAAGTAACGCAGATCTATGTAAGATCTAGACTTTTATATCCTAGAAAAAACTTACAAAATCTTAACTAAAGCATGAACCAACTAAGGCCAAAGTATCAACTATGTGGTTTGATGCCCTAATTATAGATTGAATGTTGAAAGATGAGAAATTTTCAATAATTCCTTATCCTTTCAATAGTATTGCTTGAGGCGAGGTTTATGAACCACATATTTCTCTCTAATTTGGTTCACAACTAGCTATGAATCCCCACTTACCAACAAATGGTGAATCCATAAGTCTAAATCCTTTCAGATTCCATGAACTAATGCTTCATATTATACCATGTTATTGGTATTAGGGAGTTCTAATAGAAAAGAGAAATGAATCTCCTTTCCCTTGGGAAGACACAAAACAACCCCAACAATGGATCCATGCTTGTATTTGGCACCATCCAAATCCATACTCCAAATCACTTCTTATAGCTCAATAGGAGGGATAGAGAGATATTTTTCAGATAACACAATATAAGTACCCATCCTCGTGTCTTGAAAAGACACATTTTTCATGTTGTAAGAAGTAGGTACAACTTTCGCTTGGTATTTTGTCTCTCTCCTAATGAAACATTCTACACCCTTATGAAGGAAGGTGAAATGGGTTCCTTCCATGAAGTAGAAACCCAATTTTACCTTGGAGTACCACTCTCTTCCTAAAATCATACCATATACTTTAGGTATATTTGCTACAATTACCTCTATGAGCATGCTCACATTAGGATCTTGTTTGAAATAAATGGATAAGTCCTTGATGCAATTAATTTTTTCTATTTTCCTTGAATCCAATCTAGAAAATATTTACAATGACTTGCGCACTCAAGGCCGAATATCCTCATAAATTGATGTTATAGCCTTAATTTCCACCCTACAGGGCCAGAAGGGAACCCAACAGAAGATGATAGATAACACACAACTCTAGTTTGAGATTTAGGAAATTTTTGGAGGGTGCCACTTGACATACATGGATAAAAAGTGACATGTCATGGGTCATCTATAGTTCAACCCTCGAAACCCTCCATAACCTTCTAGATTCACAAATTTTCAAAGAGGAAAGCGAGGGATGATTTGGTTCTCCATGGCATGATATTTGGAGCTCACATCACTCAAGTCTCCAATGGTCTCTAGAATATATAGAATATCTCCCAAGACTCTTCCAAGGATCTATATAAAGAAGGAAAATATTGAGAAAGAAATAGAAGAATCATTTACAGATCTATGCTGGAAAACTTTAGAGGTGCTTCTCCATCTACATTAGTTGCAATCGAGTTTCCTAGATTTGTTGAAGATATAAAGAGGAGAAAGGATAAACGGGAACAAGGGAATGAATCTACACTAAGAGGTAATTGTGTTGATGTATTTTGATTATTCATATTAATAGATCAATTGTTTTCCCCTATGAATGTTTGTTTACATGCATAAATGTTCATATATGATTTTTTCCATTATAGATTAGGTTAGATCCAAGATAGATCTCGTATTCTAACATCAAGAAGGGAAGCAGGAATACATTGCTTGTCTTTTGTGTGTAGGAAGTAGGCTGTAGGAGTTGAAGCCTGAACTTTAGGACTGAAACAACTAGGACATAGGAAGGAAAAAATTAGAACAAGTTATGTCATTCTTCCATTTCCTTGTGTAATATTCAATATTATTTATTATTTCTAGGAAATCTGTAGAAGTCTATCCCTTTGTTTGTCTAGGATCAATGGGAAGATCCTAGGGAGATATTACTATCCACCTATGAGATTTTATCCATAATAGAAATAGTGACCATACTATTGTTGTGAGAAATTTCATCTTGCGGATAGGTTGAACTCTCCTTAGATCAAAATATGATCTAAGACAGACATGAAACAAATGGTTACTACTTTCCTTTTATATTTAACTAGTTAACCTATAGATAGAAGAAGGGAGACTTACTTTTTTCCCTAAGTTTGTTCTCATTGTTTTGTCTTTTTACCTCGTTGCTCCAATTCCTTCAATGATCAAAGAGACCTACAAAACATGAAGCAAACATTTCTACTTCTACTAGATATTGGTAGGTAAGAACCAAATCTATCTATACCCGATTTAACTTAAGCATAAACACTATCATGAACAACATAGTGAAAGGAATAGGCCAATTTGATATTGATGGAAAGCCAATAAATAAGGAACTTACAAATCACCTTTGATGTTGTAGAAATATTCTCCAAGATCTCCAGTCCAACCCTTGCATGAATGTCTTTAGATAAAAATGATGATTCTTCAATGTATTCCTTCCCCCATATCACATTGGAATTCCCTCATTATATAGTATTTGGAGGCTTAACCACCATGGAGAAGATCACTCACTAGATCCACTAAATTGGGATCTTGAAGCTTTTTAGGGAGAAAATATATTTCAAGGATTTTAGGGAGAAAATACTTCTCAAGGAGTTTAAGGAGGAAATATCTCTCAAGATCCATTAAATTAGGATTTCGGTTTGAGAAAATTTATGAACCATCCATGAGACTCTCAAATTCTATTTGATATTAGGAAACTAAATGTGAGGTAGATTCTGACACTAAATTAATTTTGTTTTTTTGAATAATAGTAAATAATACATGTGCACATAGTATTTTGATATTCATATGATACATTTCTCCAAACTAATTAGGGATTGTGAAAAATGTTCTTTCATGGTGTCAAGGTGTTGTGACACTTAGTAAAGTGCATGTGACACTTATTAAGGTGCATACAACATTTGAAAAAGTCCATGTGACACTTAGTAAGGCACAGAGGACACTTTATGACACTTGCAACACTTAGGTGTAAATAGGTGCGACACTCAAGTGTGACATTTTGGTGTGTAACAGATGCCCCCTAAAGTGTGAGGTTAGAATAGAAACTGATGGTCTAAACTCTTTACAAAAATATCGATGCAAGGGTTTTGGAGTAGGAGAACTTGAAAAGAAGCTACAAAACAACCATCAAACAATATATATATATCATTCCCAAGGCAGGCATACCTATTCTCAAAATACAAAATGACTGAAAGCATGGTCGTCGACCAATACATTGGGGATCCATGAAAATACTGACTAGGGATGTGGCCACCAAGAATGCAATGTGGATTCATACCTCCATGACTCAATCAGGTTGTAACCACAAAAAATACACAGTGGAGATACGATATGACAACAACATAGTGACATGAAAATACAAAGTGGATCTATGTGACAACATATATTACTGGGGTTGTCAGTAGGTTGAGTGTAGTAGAATCCCAAAATACTCAGATAATGTCCATCAAATCCTAGGTAAAGAACATAACAGAGTGAGCACCCAAGCCAGGGTCTTCATCCTGATCCCAAAATAGTACAAATCTAACCATGTGAAGAGATGAATTGATGTCAAACATGTTAGAAACCACTTGATTATCGATCATTAGTGTATACCATTAACAAGTGTGAGGGAAATAACCGATGATAAAAATGATTTCCAAGGTACCCTAGTACATTCCAACGAATGTGATTAAATGACATGAAGTATAACATCCATGGAATAAATAGATCAGAGGCCAATTATGTAAACCTATTGTTGAAAGCAAGGAAACTTGCCATTGAGGCATGCAGGCTCCAAGGTACTAACTAGTTTCTAAGTCCAATTCCTACATAATGTATTGAATTCGATAGGAATAGACTCATCGAAGGAGGTCCATGATGTTTCCGCCATCATTGACATGAAATTGACACAGGAAGGTGATGTAATATGATAGATCAAATGATGATAGACTGAAAAGAGGATGAAAAATGGTAATACCACAAAATGGTTGGATTGAGATGAAAATTCCCTTGAACATTGTGAGACATGGAAAGTGACTTGGTAGCATCGATTTGACTAAGAGATATACCAAAACATGGTGCAACGATCACTAGGGCACTCTTTAGGTGAGATGAAGGAGTATGAGGTCTCCTGGAATTGGTATGACTCACATATTGTTGATGTTTTGGTAGATATGGGAGGTATTCCATCCTAGAAAAATTCTATTAGAGAAGAAGAAGATTCCAAGAAGTCAAAGGAATACCATTGACTAATTGAAGAATACCCCAGAAAACAATAAAATGAAATAGAATACCACATAAGAGAATTCGACCCATAGGAAATAATTAAAGTGGAAATATAATTTCCAGGAAGAGAAGTCAACCCACATAAATAATAAAGTATTCATGAAGACTCAGAATAAGAAGTAGGCCTTAGACAAGAACCCTGATTAGTATAAATACAAAGATATATAATTTCATTTGTATAGTCATACATTTCTCCTTTTGTAGTGCGTAGTAGGTAGTTGCAACAATTTCACTATTTCTGGTTTCTGTTTCTCTTGGAGAGTGCGCCCCACTTGGGGAAGGATATTCTTGGTGGCTATTGGTGATTTCTATTTTACACTATATTTGGAATAGTTTCACTAATTTTTGTGTGGTACTGCCCAATTGATTCGTACTAGTTGTAGTTATAGTTGCAGTTGTCGGTTGTGCCAGTTCTGTGGTGGACTGTCTTTCTCTCGTGATGCGCCTATCTTGTGCCAGTTCTTTGGTCTTACTAAGTTGTCTACCCTTGATAGTGTTTGAAAATAAGAAGAGATAAGTATATGTTATCATGTTTTCTTCGTTTTTTTTTTATCTTGTATTGGAAATATTCTCTGTAAGAAAATTTGGTTGGTTTTTTCCCCAGACTTCGGGGTTTTCCCAGGATAAATCTTTGTGTCTTCTTGTGTTTATTTATTTGCTTCTTATATATTCCGGTATATCATTATTGAATGTTAAAATAAGATAAAATTGTTATGGTCAATATAATGTTAACAAAACTAATGAAAATCTAACATGCTATCAGAACGGTCTAACCATTGGGAGGAAGATCATGAGATTTGCCACATTGTTGAAAATTACCATTGTACAATTTTATTTTTTCAAGTGTGTTGAGGAATTATTAGAAATTTTATTAGAATTTTTTTTAGCATAGATCAAATCACCTTTCCCTAGCGCACATGCTACATCTTTTAGATTGACTTTCCATCAAAGTTGAATTTTTAGGGTTTTAGTCTTGTTGACATTTTCCTGGACAATGAACCTTCTGATTCAGATTTATGAATTTTTCTTGTTGATGTAATGTCTCATATTAGAAGAAAAATATGGATGGTGCATTCATATATAAAATGAGGGAGTTTCCAGGAGATGTACATTTGGAAAGAGGACATTTATCTAAGCAGTGACAGTAGATCCAAAGGGATCTTAGATCTAGTTTGCTCAGAGGAAGCCCAAGAGTTGGATGTAGTAGTGACAATGTCTTATACAATATATAACAAATCAAATGGGAAAACAGTAGCTAGACTCTAGGTTTTCATAACAAGTTTGATATTCTATTATTGCAGCTTAAGGAAGTGTTGTTGTTGGATTACTGAGTGGGGGGGTGAATCAGTAATAGAGCAGTGGTCCCTTTTAACCATATAATCCAAGTGTTATATCAATGAAGCATTATTATCCAATAACTACAAAGTAAATAAGAAATGAACAAATGAAAAATCATACACATACACAGTACACTAGTGTTTTACGTGGAAACCCAAATCAGGAGAAAACCACAGAATGATTTTTCTTATATGTCTTGAAGAATTACATTCATTGGAAGAAAAAACTTCCTTTTTTTTCCAGCTGTAACTAGAAGGAGGCTCCAACCCCCTAGTTTCTCAGGCTATAACCTAAGGGAATCTCCAACTCCCCAATTCTCTGGCTACAACCAGAAGGAGACTACAACCCCCTATGTTCTCTGGCTACAACCGA
>JASDQU010105286.1:48714-85533 GCA_032191745.1 Picea mariana
TTGACTGTGTCATCAATATTATGGAGTTGAACTGGTTCATCTCCCTCTTCTGTTGTTCCTTCTAGCAGGGGTGCATTTGAGACTGTGTGGCTAGACTGAAGTTCTTGCTACACTCCTTGGAGCTCTATCTCAATTATGTTGTACATTGTCTCTTTCTTAGCTTCCCGATTTTATGCTATCTCTTCTATAGCTTCATTCATAGCTGCGATGAGGAAATTGAAGTCATATGGAGTGAGCGTGGTCTTTATCTTAGTTATGGGTGCTTTCAATTTCTTCTGGGAGGAAGATTCAGGAGGTGAAACCTTCCTCTTCTTTATGATTTCTACTTCGTCTTCTTGTCTTTGTTCAAATTCTTCTAATTCTTCTAATTCTTCACCATTACCTCCTTGATTTGGTGTAATGGAAGCCATCCTCAGTGATAGGCTGTCTATATCCTAGACTTCCACAAACTTCCTCGTCTTCTTTGTTTTTTTTGTCTTACTAGGTCCAGGTGTATCCTGCACAGCTTCTGGACTATTGAGGTCAGATATTTCTACGAGATTTGTTGAAACAAGGAGGTCCGCTAACCATTCCTTGGTGATCTCCTCCAAGTCTTCTTCTGTCAGCTTATAATAAGACTGAAGTTGTTCCTTGTGCTCATTAGTGCATGTTGTAATGTATATGAAATGGCGGTCTGCGCTGAACTTCATTAAAGGTCGAAACTTGTATAAAGTATTCAGGTCATGTGAGGCTCGGACTAAATGGCGATCTTCAACTGGGTGTAGTAGGTATGAAACAAGACATTGGATTTCCATTGCTTATTCATATCATTTGAGCACCATAGTGTACTGAACTTCACAGCCAGTGGCTCAAAGGGGTCGATGTTCAGGAAGGTTTCACCTTTTGGTAGCTCCCATGCAACAAAAGCTATAAGTATCAAGAGACAGCTAAAATGGAATTCATGCCCCTGATCCTGGGCTTCTCTATAGTTAATATCTAGTTGATTCACCAGGTACTTTGCCCAGTTCATCTGTAGTCCCTCTACACACTTCCCTACGAGGTCAACTAAAAAGTTAGATACTTGCGTACCAACTTCCCTGTGATCAGTTGACAGGAGATGCACACTGTGATACTTTCAATAGAAGCTACGTTGTATCCTCACGCGCCTTTCTAAACATTTCCATAAGCTTCTTTGATCTTCTAAGCAAGAGAAAGGTCCACGGTCTTTCCAAGATAGTAATCATGGGGATCAGGGCCCTGCATACTAAGGCGTGTGATCCGATTGATCAGTGCTGGATCAACTGTTATGCAATCGTTTAACCATAAGTATCGTCCATGGTAACTCGCCAGCAACAACTTCACACAAGCATTCACCTCCTGCTATCTTTCAAAGTGTGGTATCTTTATAACATTGAGAAGAGTAGACTGCATAAGGTTAATCGTCCATTGTTGAGGGATGATCTTCGAATTCTTTCCCTTGGTTCTTGTTAGGTACTTGTACGGGGAAAGCATGCTGTAAAATTTACGATCCCTCAGGTTGAAGTCACTAAAATTCAATGCTGCAATCTTGTCTTGATCTACACGGACTGCGTGAACCCTTTTGGTAGGTACACAATGACTAGAGTGTACTCAAAGTCTCCAGGCACACTGTCTCTATTGATCACACTTCTCAGAGGTGGTATGTAAGAAGGTAGGATGGATAGAACCAACTTCGCATTGTCCATGTCATTTTTATGTTTGGTTCTTCTTTCTGCATTGGCTCGGGATGTTCCCGCTCGAGCAGTTGACGATAAGGCTTGCACTTCTATCATCGATGATGCCTGTAAACCTGTAGACAATCCTCTCTCTGACATGACTCTTTCGACTCTGAGGCTAGCGAGTACCTCTCTTACAGATTCTTCAGCTGTGCTAAATTCGTCAGACATATATACTCATGATAAATATCTCAATTTCTCAAGGAAACTTAGGTACTGTAAAGAGTAAGAGTGGATTAATCACTATTCACAATTCCTGTAGTCTGCAGACTCAAATTCGCAATTTGGCAAAAGTGTCTTCCGTGCATGGCGCAATGGACTAAGTAAGTAACTCTGTAACAGATCATTTTTAATAGATATGTGGCTTTGTTAACTCTTGTTCTATCCGTTATGGCACGGTCTAATGGTCTGGTGATGATCCATCAATGCTTTTTTATCCGTTTTCAGCAACAGTCAAAAGGATATATCAGCTTCCAACAGCTATATTGCTTCGCCATGGTGAAGTGACCTATGTTGTTGTTCTGATATTTGGGTGAATCTCCAATTTTGCAAGTTTCCTTTCTACGAGGTTCCCTCTAGAACCTTCTATAGCTCGTCAATCTTAGATCTCTTTTTACTTATCTTCCTATCCTTCTTCCTCATGAGATTCGTCTCAGTAGTTATTTTCCCATTCTAATTTTTATTGGGCATAGTCACTTCGTGCTGCTGAGGTTCTCTCCCAAGACTCAGGGGTACTACTTCGCATGTGTCTGATACAGATACTCCAATATTCTGTGAGTCCCCTAGTGCTTTTGCAGCTTTGACATCTGGGCTTCTAGTGTCAAATGGATTCGATCTGTTCTCTTGTTCTTGAATCAACTACGCGATCCTTCTGGTCATGAAATCTTTTAACTCTTGTCTCTGTTGTTCCAAAACCTTTTCTTCTTCCTTCTTCCTAGCTTGATCTCTTGCAATCCAAGGTTTTCCAAGTAACATAGTAAGCGGGGCACTGTCCTCAATAAATTTAATAATATTGAATTCCTCCTCTGTCGAGGTTCCATTGACAATCACAGGTATCTGAGTGAGCCTTCCACATAGGTTTACTATATTTCCTCTGAATAAGCTTATTCCTCCTAGAGAAGGGATCATAGCAGGTTTTCCTATAGCTTCCTAGGTTTTTTCTGGCATAATATTCATCTTTGTTTCTTCATCAAGAATACAATCAATGTCGAAGTCCCCTATTATTTCTTCGATGCATTCTTTTTATTTAAATATCTCGAACAACCTAACATGTCAGTGATCATTCACGATGTCTTTCATTTGTAGCAATACCTTCTCTGATTCTTTCTGGGGTTTTGGATCTTCTGGATCTGCCTTAGGGTTTTCTTTATTCAGATTCATCTTTTCAATCTTAGCAATCATTCTAGGGAAATCCAACATTTCATGGTCCAAAGATTTGCAACAGAGACAACTAGGTCTACCACCAGGGCATTCCTTAGCTATATGGCCCAGTTGTATGCAACTGTAACATAGGTTTAATCCTCTCTTTCTTTTAAATGATCCCCAACCTATTTTGTACTATGCACTAGGATCATGGTAGCTAACTTGCAAAAAATTCTTTCTAGGATCCTGCATCCATTTGTTATTCCAAACATTCTTTGTGTGCATAGGTATAACATATCTATCATTATGCTTATCATATATGTTCATATCAAACTTTCTTTCATCTATCAGAACCCTAGTTTTTAAGCTAGGATAGACTCTATCAAATATACCTAGATCCATGCTCTAGAAACAAAATTTTCCACTTATCTTACTTTCAATCAGAGCACAAAGATTCCAGATCTAAAAACTTTGAACTATTCTTACCTTTATTAAAGTACATAACTTACATATCTGACCTCTTTTCTGCATAAACTTCCACTTTTACCTTTCTTAGAGCATAAACCGTTCAAATCTCTCTTATTTTCTTCAGATCTGGCCTTCTCTTTTCAACACAGATCTTTTCAGATCAAGTAAAATACTGCGCACTAGGGCACAGATCCACTCACAGAGACCCCACAATTTCCAATTGAATATTTGCACAAATATTATTTTTCTTTAGTTCCCAACAATCATAGTTTTAGGTCTCGACAACGAAACCATTTTTTGGCATAGGGGCAGACCCGGGGTTCAACGCTACAATAGTGCACCAACAAAACCCTAACTACCGACCCTTTTGGAAACACTTGCGAAGCAGATGAAGTCTCACCCGAGGAGGAGGCAGGGGTGGTTGCAAGAATCAGGTGTCTGCAACCTTAGCTGGGACATATATATGTGATTATATCACTTATAGAGCACTTAGCATCAATCAATCATCAAGATTTGACCCTTATTACACTTCACAGGTAGCACAAGGCATCACATCATACACTTAGATTAAGGGTATATTAGTACTTAGCAATAGTAAAACGATTCATATCTAGTAGATTAGCACTAATCATATTCATACACATCAAATCTAATATTCAGACACATCTAATAAAGCACAAAGCATAAGAATATCCATCCAACCATATCAAGCAGTTAGCAAAAGCAGAAATAAGCACATTGAGTCAAAGCACAAATAATAACACATGGATTTATGTGGTTCACCCCCACCCTGGGGCTACGTCCACCAACTCTTCTTCTTTATTATCATCTTCAAATGGTTATAAGCACGGAGCCATAAAAACACTACCGCGCACAGGACATAATGTCTGCACAACTCGCTAGATCCTTCTTCCTTGCGGTACAACACAAAGCCTGCTATGACTACTTACAGTGACTTGCACTCATCTTCTGCAAGTCTCATATAGGCACTAAGCTCTTAAAAATCTTACTTTCACTTAGCATGCATCACATAGACATACTTCTCTTCTAATACTCTTTCCTGTCCTTCTATTTATACATACAAAAGTAGGCTTAAGCTTGGGTAAAACCCATGGGCCAACATCCCTTTCGCATTACATATTCCCAAAACCCAAAATGGGCCCAAAAGTGGGCCGAGATCCCATGATATAATCACATATCTATAATCACCTATCAGGATGAGTCACAGGTGAGTGTTGGGGGCATGTTGGCCCTTGACCAAGTTTCGAGGAAACATTGGTCATGTTTTAACACTTTTGGGACTTCAACAGGCTGGTCAAAGATGGAGCGCCCAAGCGGAGCTATGATCGCGGGATCTCATTCATTTTGTGGGCTTGTGGACCCAACAAAGGGTTTACTAGGGTTTATGTAACAAGTTATGGTATTTCAACCCATGGGTTTACCCATGTTTAGGCCTTTTTGTAACTGTATAAATAAGCAGCTAAGAGATATAAGAAGCATAACTAACAGGCTAGTGAGATATGTGCACAATATGTTGTATGTGTTAATATTGTCTTAGTGCAATAGGTTGTAAGTTTCTTGGTGAAAACAAACTGTGTAGAGTGAGGCTCTGTGCCTTGACCTTATTTTGGGAAGGAGGATCTGGCACACAACACGTAGATCTCCTATCCTCTATGGATTTTGTCTATGTGGCTCTATGCACAGGAGTGGATGAATGGAAGAAGATCAAAGACTAATAAAGAAAAAAAAATAAGTTGGTGGACGTAGCCCCAAACTGGGGTGAGCCACATATATCATGTGTCTTGATGTGCTTTGTGTGATGTGGATTATGTTGTTTATTTTCTTAGTGATGTTGTTATAATGTATGATGAATGCATCTGATGATTATTGCTTAATTATTAATGGTATTAAAGATAAATGAATGTTAGATCCGAGGTAATTTTATGTGATAAGTGATTGAAAGTGATTGATCTGTATTGTTACTATATTGATCTGTAATAAGGGTTTAATCTACGATGAGAATGAGACTCATGAACTAATGAATACTGTTGGCTAAGTGCCCTGCTAAGTGTTGTAATCACATATCTATGTCCTAGCTTGGTTGTAGACACCTGAGGCCTGCAACCCTCCCTGCCTCTACCTTGGGTGAGACTTCATCTGCTTTGCAGGTGTTTCCAAAAGGGCAAGTAGTTAGGGTTTTGTTGGTGAATTGTTGAAGCGTTGAACCCTGGGTCTGCCCCTATGCCAACACCACTTTCAATCAAAATATATAATCTTCAACTTTATCAACAATGTATATTTTATGATTTCATTCAATATATAACGATCATATAACAATAAGCAGTACCATTCAACAATATCACATCAGATAGAAAATACAACATAATTTACGTGGAAACCCAAATGGGAGAAAACCACAGAATGATTTCTTATATATATCAAGAATACATTCATAGGAAGCATCAACTTCCAAATTATCCAACATCAACTAGAAGGAGGCAACAAACCCTTATTTACAGGCTCCAACCTAAAGGAAGATAAAACTCCCTGATTTACCAGCTACAACTCGAAGGAGGCTCCAACCCCTTGATTTATAAGCACCAACCTGAAGGAATATCCAACTCCCTGAGTTTTCTGGATTCAACCAGAAGGAGGTTGCGACCCCCTGATTTATAGTCTCCAACCTGAATGAAGCTCCAACTCCCTGACTTCTCTGGCACAACCTAGAATGAGGTTACAAACCCCTTTCCTTGCCCCATCCTTCTACCCTGAAATATAAGTGTAGACCAAATTGTCACTACCACTAATATTGCCACTGACAAACCTATCAATGTCACTATCACATCAACATGTACTATTTTCATTGTCTCATCAACCTGTACCACTATCACTGTATCATCAACCTGTAAATGATGATCAACCAATCATCCAACCTGCCACTGTCCCTAACACTGTCTCTGTCACTAATATACCAGCATCAACCAACTGTAACCAGATCCACTCACATGGATATCAACATAATCACCAAACCATGTACATCAATCATCAACCAAGTACCAAAACCTGTACCATACCATGTACATAAATATATACCATACCATGTACATCAACATATACCATACCATGTACATCAACCTATATCATACCATGTACATTAACCTATACCATACCATCAACCATGTGCACACATGTACTATAAACCATGTACCATGAGATGTGCCTCAACCATATACCAAATCATTCATGACATGCTCAATCATTCCATATATCATGTACCATAAGATACTATCAATGAAGTGCCTCAAAAAAGTACCAAAAGATGTGCCTCAAGGATGTGATAACATCACCATGACATATACCAAACCCGATACCAAGATATCCAAGAATGTACTTCTAACAATGTATCATATCATCACCAAGGTGTGCCATCATCAATCAAGACATGCCTCAAGCATGCACCATACCAAGCATAACCCTAAAAAAAACACATAAGCATACATGTAATCCTGTAGTCACCCTACTTTATCAAAGCTTAGACAAACATACCTTTCTTGGACTCAACAACCTGGTACTATCATCCTCCCCAAATTTATCTTAGCCTCGCGATACTAAGGCCTATTGTCTAGAAGGACCTCATGTGACGATCCATAGACAACCCATGGGGGTGCCTCAAGGGACACCATTTTTTTGACCCATGGAGGTCATCCAAACTAGGGCTTTCGCAAAACACCCTCTCTCCTCTGCAATCCCAAAAATCCTGCACTTCTCACTCTTTCATTGCCTTAGATTTCATCATTGAAAACTTACCAAAATATCACTTTCGCACATAGAATATATTCAAGTAAACTTGTGTGCGAGTGTGCTTATGAAATACTTCTTGAGGTGTATATATGTTTTTTCTACGTAACCTCTTTCCTTAAATTTAGGGATTCTTGAAATTTCTTTTTACAACCAATTTACCCTTTCATTAATGACTTGTAACCAAATAGGGGATTCTTAACCATTCTTTGGGGCTTCCAACTTCATGAGGGAATATCTCCCTAACCATAAGGAACCACGTGGTGTACCACCTATCATTGGAAACAACATGATGAGGACTATCCATATATGATTTTTTTACCTACATGTGCACCATCATTCATGTCCTTATTCCTCAAACAGCTATGGGTTACATAACCACTCCTTCGAGGCTTCGTATAGATTTCATCAAGAATTCATCAAATGCACCCATCACATTTGCTGACATCAATCACTTTTGTTGACATCAATGAAAAATGACTTACCATAAATCTTGAACGCAACTCTGGGGCATATCGACGTCTCCAAGGGTTGATATCAATGACAACAAATTGTCCAACAAGGACATCATTTGAGCTCAAGAGACTTGTTGGAGGACATCCTCTATAGGTGGGACAACACTGTTGTCTTTTAAGAACACTTTATTCAAATGTAGAAAATCAACACATAACTAAATATCCCCAATTGTATTCCTAATTGGATCCAAATTGGATACCCTTTGCAAGTAATGAACAATGTATATGACCTCTGTTGTTTCCATCTTGTCTGATTACACTTTAACTGTTTGTTCTAAAGTAGATTTTTTCTTCCTTTGTTTTTGCTTGTAAGGATTTGAATCTAGTATTATGGGTATCACATGGAATATCTCTTTCATATTGAAACCTTTGAGGTCCTTTTAGGACTAGGAAAATACATCTTTGAACTTCGTTAAGAGTTTCGTGAATTAAGTGATCTCAGAAGGGGAACATTGCGACCCTATATAAACCAATTTTGGATCTTTATCTATTCCCAGATTTATAGGGATTGTTTATCACACCTTTTTAAAATATTCACCATCAATACTATGTGTAGAGGTAGAAGCATCGTTGGAATCAAACATGGAAAACACAATGGGAATTTTATTCATTTTCAATTGAATTGTATCCCCAATTTCCTCTTCCAACACATCGAAGATATGTAAATATTCAAATTCCTCCTTTTTTTGAAGGAATATACATATATGTTCATCTATATCAAAAACTTTCCAATAGTCAATGTTATCAAGTAACGCAGACCTATGTAAGATCTGGACTTTTATATCCTAGAAAAATCTTACAAAATCTTAAGTAAAGCATGAACCAACTAAGGCCAAAGTATAAACTATGTGGTTTGTTGCCCTAATTATATCTTGAATGTTGAATGATGAGAACTTTTCAATAATTCCTTATCCTTTCAATAGTATTGTTTGAGGCGAGGTTTATGAACCACATATTTCTCTCTAATTTGGTTCACAACTAGCTATGAATCCCCACTTACCAACAAATGGTGAATCCATACGTCTAAATCCTTTTGGATTCCATGAACTAATGCTTCATATTATACCATGTTATTGGTATTAGGGAGTTCTAATCAAAAAGAGAAATGGATCTCCTTTCCCTTGGGATGACACAAAAGGACCCCAACAATGGATCCATGCTTGGATTTGGCACCATGAAAATCCATACTCCAAATCACTTCTTATAGCTCAATAGGAGGGATAGAGAGATATTCTTCAGATAACAAATTATAAGTACCCATCCTTGTGTCTTGAAAAGACACATTTTTCATGTTGTAAGAAGTAGGTACAACTTTCTCTTGGTATTTTGTGTCTCTCTTAATGAAACATTCTACACCCTTATGAGGGAAGGTGAAGTGGGTTCCTTCCATGAAGTAGAAACCCAATTTTACCTTGGAGGACCACTCTCTTACTAAAAGAATACCATATACTTTAGGTATATTTTCTACAATCACATCTATGAGCATGCTCACATTAGGATCTTGGTTGAAATAAATGGATAAGTCCTTGATGTAACCAATTTTTTCTATTGTCCTTGAATCCAAATCTAGAAAATATTTACAATGACTTGTGCACTCAAGGGTGAATATCCTCATAAATCAATGTTATAGCCTTAATTTACATCCTATAGGGTCAGAAGGGAACCCAACAGAAGATTAAAGACAACACATAACTCTAGCTTGAGATTTAAGAAATTTTTGGAGGGTGCCACGTGACATACATGTATAAAAAGTGACATGTCATAACCTCCATAACCTTCTAGATTCACAATTTTTCAAAGAGGAAAGCGAGGGATGATTTGGTTCTTCATGGCATGATATTTGGAGCTCACATCATTCAAGTCTCCAATGGTCTCTAGAATATATAGAATATCTCCCAAGACTCTTCCAAGGATCTATATAAAGAAGGAAAATATTGAGAAAGAAATAGAAGAATCATTTACAGATCTATGCTGGAAAACTTCAGAGGTGATTCTCCATCTACATTAGTTGTAGTCAAGTTTCCTAGATTTGTTGAAGATATAAGGAGGAGAAAGGAGAAACGGGAACAAGAGAATGAATATACACTAAGAGGTAATTGTCTTGATGTATTTTGATTATTCATATTAATATATCAATTGTTTTCCCCTATGAATGTTTGTTTACATACATAAATATTCATATCTGATTTTTTCCATTATAGATTAGGTTAGATCCAAGATAGATCTAGTATTCTAACATCAAGAAGGGAAGTAGGAAGACATTGCTTGTCTTTTGTGTGTAGGAAGTAGGCTGTAGGAGTTGAATCTTGAACTTTAGGACTGAAACAACCAGGACATAGGAAGGAAAAATTTAGAACAAGTTATGTCATTCTTCCATTTCCTTGTGTAATATTCAATATTATTTCTTGTTTCTAGGAAATCCATAGAAGTCTATCCATTTTTCTGTCTAGGATCAATGGGTAGATCCTAGGGATATATTACTATCCACCCATGAGTTTTTATCCATAATAGAAATAGTGACCATACTGTTGTTGTGAGAAATTTCATCTTGTGGATAGGTTGAGCTCTCCTTAGATCAAACTATGATCTAAGACAGACATGAAACAAATGGTTACTACTTTCCTTTTATATTTAACTAGTTAACCTATAGATAGAAGAAGGGAGACTTACTTTTTTCCCTAAGTTTGTCCTCTTTTTTTTGTCTTTTTACCTCGTTGATCCAATTCCTTCAATGATCAAAGAGACCTACAAAACATGAAGCAAACATTTCTACTTCTACTAGATATTGTTAGGTAAGAACCAAATCTATCTATACCTGATTTAACTTAAGCATAAACACTATCATGAACAACATAGTGAAAGGAATAGGCCAATTTGATATTGATGGAAAGCCAATAAATAAGGAACTTACAAATCACCTTTGATGTTGTAGAAATATTCACCAAGATCTCCAATCCAACCCTTGCATGAATGTCTTGAGATAAAAATGATGATTCTTCAATGTATTCCTTCCCCCATATCACATTGGAATTCCCTCATTATATAGTATTTGGAGGCTTAACCACCATGGAGAACATCACTCACTAGATCCACTAAATTGGGATCTTGAAGCTTTTTAGGGAGAAAATATATTTCAAGGATTTTAGGGAGAAAATACTTCTCAAGGAGTTTAAGGAAAAAATATCTCTCAAGATACATTAAATTAGGATTTTGGTTTGAGAAAATTTATGAACCATCCATGAGACTCTCAAATTCTATTTGATATTAGGAAACTAAATGTGAGGTAGATTTTGACACTAAATTAATTTCCTTTTTTTGAATAATAGTAAATAATACATGTGCACATAGTATTTTGATATTCATATGATACATTTCTCCTCCAAACTAATTAGGGATTGTGAAAAATGTTCTTTCATGGTGTCAAGGTGTTGTGACACTTAGTAAAGTGCATGTGACACTTAGTAAGGTGCATACAACATTTGAAAAGGTCCATGCGACACTTAGTAAGGTGCAGAGGACACTTTAGGACACTTGCAACACTTAGGTGTAAATACGTGCGACACTTAAGTGTGACATTTTGGTGTGTAATAGATGCCCCCTAAAGTGTGAGGTTAGAATAGAAACCGATGGTCGAAACTCTTTACAAAAATATTGATGCAAGGGTGTTGGAGTAGGAGAACCTGAAAAGAAGCTACAAAACAACCATCAAACAATATATATGTATCATTCCCAAGGCAGGCATACCTATTCTCAGAATACAAAATGACTCAAAGGATGGTCATCGAACAATACATTGGCGATCCATGAAAATATTGACTAAGGATATGGCCACCAACAATGCCATGTGGATTCATACCTCCATGACTCAATCAGGTCGTAACCACAAAAAATACACAGTGGAGATACGATATGACACCAACATAGTGACATGCAAATACAAAGTGAATCTATGTGAAAACATATATCACTGTGGTTGTCGGTAGGGTGAGTGTAGTAGAATCCTAAAATACTCAGATAATGTCCATCAAATCCTGGGTAAAGAACATAACAGAGTGAGCACCCAAGCTAGGGTATTCATCCTGATCCCAAAATAGTACAAATCTAACCATGTGAAGAGATGAATTGATGTCAAACATGTTAGAAACCACTTGATTATTGATCATTAGTGTATACCATTAACAAGTGCGAGGGAAATCACCAATGATAAAAATGATTCCCAAGGTACCCTAGTACATTTCGATGAATGTGATTAAATGAGATGAAGTAGAACATCCATGGAATAAATAGATCAAAGGCCAATTATGTAAACCTATTGTTGAAAGCAAGGAAACTTGCCATTGAGGCATGTAGGCTCCAAGGTACTAACTGGTTTCTAAGTCCAATTCCTAGATAATGTGTTGAATTCAATAGGAACAAACTCATCGAAGGAGGGCCATGATGTTTCCCCCACCATTGACATGAAATTGACACATGAAGGTGATGTAAGATGATAGGTCAAATGAGGATAGACTGAAAAGAGGATGAATGATGGTAATACCACAAAATGGTTGGATTGAGATGAAAATTCCCTTGAACATTGTGAGACATGGAAAGTGACTTGGTAGCATTGATTCGACTGAGAGATATACCAAAACATAGTGCAATGATCACTAGGGCACTCTTTGGGTGAGATGAAGGAGTATGAGGTCTCCTGGAATTGGTATGACTCACATATTGTTGATGTTTTGGTAGCTATGGGAGGTATTCCATCCTAGAAAAACTCTATTAGAGAAGAAGAAGATTCCAAGAAGTCAAAGGAATACCATTGAATAATTGAAGAATACCCCAGAAAACAATAAAGTGAAATAGAATACCACATAAGAGAAGTCGACCCACAGGAAATGATTAAAGTGGAAATATAATTTCTAGGAAGAGAAGTCAACCCACATAAATAATAAAGTATTCATGAAGACTCAAAATAAGAAGTAGGCCCTAGACAGGAACCCTGATTCGTATAAATACAAAGCTATATAATTTCATTTGTATAGTCATACATTTCTCCTTTTGTAGTGCATAGTAGGTAGTTGCAACAATTTCACTATTTTTGGTTTTTGGTTCTCTTGGAGAGTGCACCCCACTTGGGGAAGGACATTCTTGGTGGCTATTGGTGATTTCTCCTTTGCACTATATTTGGAATAGTTTGCACTAATTTTTGTGTGGTACTGCCCAATTGCTTCGTACTAGTTGTAGTTATAGTTGCAATTGTCGGTTGTGCCAGTTTTGTGGTGCACTGTCTTTCTCTCGTGATGCAACTATCTTGTGCCAGTTCTGTGGTGTTACTAAGTTGTCTAACCTCGATAGGGTTTTAAAATAAGAAGAGATAATTATATGTTATCATGTTTTCTTCGTTTTTTTTTTTTTATCTTGTGATTAAATCTTGTTCATGCTTGTATTGGAAATATTCTCTGTAAGAAAATTTGGTTGGTTTTTTCCCCAAACTTCAGGGTTTTCCCAGGATAAATCTGTGTCTTCTTGTGTTTATTTATTTTCTTCTTATATATTCCGGTATATGATTATTGAATGTTAAAATAAGATAAAAATGTTATGGTAAATATAATGTTAACAAAACTAATGAAAATCTAACATGCTATCAGAACGGTCTAACCATTGGGAGGAAGATCATGAGATTTGCCACATTGTTGAAAATTACCATTGTACAATTTTATTTTGTCAAGTGTGTTGAGGAATTATTAGAAAAATTATTAGAATTTTTTTAGCATGGATCAACTCACCTTTCCCTAGCACACCTGCTACATCTTTTAGATTGACTTTTCGTCAAAGTTGATTTTTTAGGGTTTTAGCCTTGTTGACATTTTCCTGGACAATGAACCTTCTGATTCAGATTTCTGAATTTTTCTTTTTGATGTAATGTCTCATATTAGAAGACAAATATGGATGGTGCATTCATATATAAAATGAGGAAGTTTCTAGGAGATTTACATTTGGAAAGAGGACATTTATCTAAGAAGTGAAGTAGATCCAAAGGGATCTTAGATCTAGTTCACTCAGAGGAAGCCCAAGAGTTGGAGGTAGTAGGGACGGTGTCTTATACAATATATAACAAATAAAATGGGAAAACAATATCTAGACTCCAGGTTTTCATATCAGGTTTGATATTTTATTACTGCAACTTAAGGAGTGTTGTAACTAGAACAACAGTCTTTACAAGACTATTATTGTTGAGTACTATTGCTATCAAATGTTTAGTGACACTTGAATATTGTTATTACAATGATCATAATGTACTAATGATGCACTTATTTACAAACTTAAATTGATCTCTTCTAGGATATGTTCTTGGCTTTTGACTTTTTCCAGGCAGGTTATATTATAAATTCCATGGAGGTTACCATGTAGATGTTGTTGTCCTTGTTTCTTGTTCTAGGCAGGTTACTATGTAGGAATGATTGGTCACAAAAATGGAAGCGTGTTGAAGAGTGTTTTTTTTAATTCTTGTTATTGTGTTTTTTTTTACTCTTGTTTGAGGCAGGTCACAGGTGATAGCTCTGAGAAGGAGCTATTGTGATGATTTTTCTCATTCTTTTTTATTTTGTTATTGTTCTGATCATAAGAATGTTGTTCTGGTTTGCTATGTTTTTCTTGTTACAGGAAGGTCACAGGTGATAGATATGAGAGGGATATATGGTTAAAGTTGCAGGAGGAAACATATTAGCTGGTCTCTAGCTGAGACATGGAGTATACTATCCATACATAGAGTTGCATACATGATCGTGCACATCCATGTAACGAAGGCGAAGAGGATGAATTTAGAACCTTCTGGAAAGAAGGGTACTTTTGTGAGATATAAAGTATCTCATATGTAGATTGATTATGAGTAATACAAGGCTCTGAAGAAAACTCTAAAAATCCCTCTAGTTCAGTCAATCACTCTTTATATCATCAAGAAGAGTCAATAGAGATAGAAGAGCTTACCCATAATCGTTGCAGTGACTAGGAAGAGATCAGCATGGTCCCATGATAATTTGTAGATATATGGAATTGATGAGCCATATCATGAGGAGGATCAGATGGGTCCACCAATGGTGAGGTAGGGTGCCCCGCCAAGTACAAAATCAGAAGGATCCAGAGTTCATATGGAGTCATCCCTTGGGATCTAGTAGGGAGGAGCAGCCTCCGAGTATAGTCCATAGGAGATTAGACTTTAGAGGAGGCCAGTAGATGTAGAGGGAGAACATGGATTCAAAGATTATATAGACTCAGAGGGATTCAATATTTATAGGGAGCATGCATACATAGAGTGAGATTAATATCAGAGAGAGTTAGTTGAATCAGAGGAAGACCAAATCATTTAGAGGAATTTCCCCCCTTAGATTCAAGTGGGAGAGAGAGACGTCTTCCAATACTGACAAACAATTTCCATGAGTTGAGGAGGCTATATCAAAGCTTCAAATAATTCAAGGAGATACGATACCTCCTGGGAGGACTCCCTTGTTTCAATATAATTTTCTACGGTGACAAAAGAGGAAGCCAATCATTAGGACTCGGATATGGATTTTTCCTCATTTCTAGAGAGAGCAAGAGACCACAAGTTTTCTAGCTATGTGGTGCTAATGAAGAAGATCATTGATTCAAAACCTTCCACTTATGAGGAAGATGAAAAGAAAAAAGTGTGGAAGGATACTATGATGATGTGTGGTAAGTGGTTCTAGAGAGAAGTCAGTGGTGACTTCCAAGTGGATCTACAAGATCAAGTATGCTAGATATGGAAGCATAGAGAAGTACAAAGAAATAATTGTGGTTAGAAGATTCTCCCATAAATAAGGAGAATATTATGATGAGGAACTTAATCTAGTAGCCAGAAGAAGTGTACATAGATTAACCACAAGATACATGAGAAGAAGTATTATGTCTACAAATTGAAGAAATCTATGTACAAGCTTAAGAAAGAACCTAGGTAATCATATTCCATAACAAACAATTATTTGATGATATTGGGGATGGTTTCCCCTTGATATTGGATGACCTATTTCTTAAAAGGGATGATAAGATCATATATGGGTGCAAGAGGGAAATCACTTCAGATTTCTAAATAAAGGATCTAGGTTCGATGCACTATTTCTTGGGATTAGAGGTGTGGCAAAGGCTAGATGAGATTTTCCTTATCCAAGGAAAATATACAGTTGAGATCCTACAAATATTCAGGATGATGGAATGCAAGTCCATGGACACACCTATGGTTATGAATTTGAAGCTCTTGAGTGATTCATTTTTATATTTGGTTTATCCCCTGATGTATAGACAGTTGATCAGATCCCTAATGTACCTGGTTAACACCAAGCTAAACATATGATTTACAGTGAACACTTTATGTCAGTACATGGATGAGCCTAGACATCTACATTAGATAGAATAAAATAATGTGTTGAGGTACCTTCATGGTAATGTTTTATATTGACTCAGATATGTCTTAGATGATGCAGTGAAGCTGCAGGGTTATACCAACTCTGACTGGGCAGGGAGTGTAGTGGGTTGAAAACTCACATCACGATGTTGCCTCAGTTTGGGATCAGGAATGATCTCATGGTTGAGTAGGAAGAAACCGTTAGTGGTGCTCAATATAGAATAGGAAGAGTATATTGCAACCAATGTTGGAAATCATGAAGCAGTGTGGCTTCGAAAGTTTCTTACAGGGTTATTTGATCTAGAGTTGGAGATAAATTTGATACATTGTGATAATCAAAGTTGTGTGAAGCTTTCATAGAATCTTGTATTTCATGAAAAGTCGAAGCATATAGAGATAAAATAGCACTACATTTGAGACATGGTGCAGAGAAGAGCTATGGAGATCTGGTACATATCCATAGATGAGAAGATATCGAACATTATCACCAAGCCTCTTTCTAGAGTAAAGTATGAGTACTTCAGATATAAGCTCGGTGTGATGTAGAATGTCCACCCTCATTGAGAGGGAGGTGTGATGTTTCTCCTCGAGACGAATTTCCCCTTTAGCCAAGAATTTTCCAGATCACTCATGTGAGTTGACTGAGGGAGTAATAAGAAATTGGGTACAAGTATTTCCTATTCCATGTGAGGTGTATAGGTGTGAATAAGACTTGTATAAATTCTTGACTACACATTGTGAGGTGGATATGTGTGAATAAGACTTACACCATAGCCTTTCCTATGCCATGTAAGGTGGCTAGGTGTGAATGGGGCTATTTCCTACGCTATGTGAGGTGACGAGGTGTGAATAATACTACTGGGAGAGGAGAAACATCACATCCTAGTGTAATTATTGCTTATATCATGTGAGGTGGCTAGGTGTGGATAAGACTTATGGAAAGTCTTTCCTACACCAGGCGAGGTGGCTAGGTGTGAATATGACTTGGTGCATGGTTTTGGACCATGACATAGCCTTTCCTAAGCCATGTAAGGTGACTAGGTGTGGATGGGGCTATGGAGGAATTTTTTCCCATACCATGCGAGGTGGATGGGTGTGAATAAAACTATGGGAAAAGAAGAAGAAACATCACAAAACAGTTGGGAGGACTATGGCAGTAGTTATGTACTACTACATAGTGTGATAGAAACTATGTGCTACTAGTTGATTGCAACATATTCATAGAGATTATGGTATAAGTTTTGAGTTATTGATGACATGGTGGTAGCCTTGGCTCTACTAGTTGATTGCAAGGTATTCATTGGAATACTAGAAGGAAATATATTGGAAAAATACCTCTCTATATAAGAGGGAGTGTTGATGTTTTAGTATCTTCGAGAGGTATTCCCTCCTAGAAATTTTTTATTAGAAAATAAAAGATTCCAAAAAGTCAAAGGAATATCATTGAACAATTAAATTACACTACGGAAAATAAAAAAGTGAAATAGAATACCACAAAAGATAATTTGGCCCACATGAAATAATTAAAGTGGAAATATAATTTCCAGAAAGAGAAGTCGGCCCAAAAAAATAATAAAGTAAATATGAAGACCCAAAATAAGAAGTCGTCCCTAGACATGTTCCTAGATTAGTATAAATATAGGGCTAGATCATTCCATTTGTACATTTAGACAGTTCTCCTTTTGTAGTTTGCACTAGGAAGTTGCAGCTACAGTTGCAACTTTTTTATTATTTCTAGTTTCTGGTTCTCTTGGAGAGTGCACTCCACTTGGGAAAGGATATTCTTTGTGGATATTGGTGATTTTTTTTGTGCACTACCTATGGAAGATATTATCTAAGTTTGTGTGGTACTTCCTAGTTGCTTCATGCTAGTTGCAGTTACAATTGCAGTTGCAGTTGTAGTTACCATTTACTGCTTGTGCCACTTCTATGGTGCACTATATTTCTCTAGTGATGTGCCTATATTGCACCAGTTCCATGGTGCTACTCAGTTGTATACCCTCGCTAGGTTTTGACAAGAGGAAGATATAAATATATGTTATCAAGGTTTCTCCATTGTTTTTTTTTCTCTTGTGATTAGAGCTTGTTCATGGTTGTATTGGAAAGATTCTCTCTAAGAAAATATGGATGGGTTTTTTCCTCGCATTCGGGGTTTCCAAGGATAAATATTTGTGTCTTCAAGTGTTTTTTTTATCTACTTCTTATATATTTTGGTATAACATTATTGAATGTTAAAATTAGATAAAAATGATATGGCAAATCTAATGTTAACAAAACTAATGAAAATCTAACAGAGACAAGCATATTATCCAACTATGAGATGAGATGAAAATAGGTGTGAGACAAGAATATTATCCAACTATATGAAAAGACACAAGGGTAAAATCATGAATCTGGGTAACACTTTCGTGACAATCGGGTCTCCAAAATTTCTAGCGGCAATTTTTCGGCCGAACAAATGTTTCTTTCGGCCGAAATCTTTTTCGGCCGAAAATTTTCACGTCAAATTTAACGGTGCCCTCAAAATTCATGTAAAATGTTTTTTGGATGAATTATTTTCCCGTGGCAAGAATATTTCAGCCGAAACGTTTATTTTTAACGGATTCGGTTAAAAACTAGGTTTCGGCCAAAAGAATATTTCGGCCGAAAACTTGAAAATGGGACTATTTGCAGAAAACTACAAATTCTCTCTATCTTACTACATCTTTGGAGGTAGCGGACTCCTACAAATACTCAGAATTTAGTTTGAGAATTGATACCAACATTTTTAAAATTGAATCTACTTTCATTGGGTATAATTTTTTTTCATTTTCATTGTTTTTATCTAATTTTATTTAATTTTATAAAAAAATCACTGCATAATATTTTTAGGTGAGATTATGATTCGGTGAAATGAAAAAACCGTATCTCTAAAAATACACAACGGAAAATTATGGAAAAATTATATTCATAATTGTTAAAAAGTTCTCGTCAAAAGGGTATTTTTAGATTTTACTTTCAAGTAAAAATTAAGATAGATACAAGGTGTAGAAAAACACGTGTTTAAAATATGCAACTTTTTCAACTTGGTCAACTTAAAAAAATTCTAGAAATTATAATATTCATCCATTAGATTCAAAATTATAGTCATAATAAAATAGAGTCTCTGTAGATTGTTGCAGTATATTTCATTTATTAAAAACATAAGTTTAATAATAGCTACATTGTTGTGGAAAACAATAACTCATTATCATTCATTTCATGTTTAACGAACATACTGTTAAACAATTGTCAAATTTACATATCAAATATTGATAAAAAAAAATTGAAAAATAGTCATTGGAAAGATAACAAAATTATTTACAAGTTTTGCTTTGATTGTAAAGTGAAATTCTAAATAAAAAAAATACTTTTGTATGCAAGAAGTTGAAGAACTTGTGAAAATATAGTTTTTTTTGTCATAAAACAAGCAAAAGTGTTACCCAGCTTCATGATTTTACCCACAAATAGCTGCCATAATGGTTTCCAAAAAACTTGACCCACTTCCTTCAAATTTCCCTCCAGCATGGTTGGTGAGTACGTCTTTCTTTATTAAACGAGCTTGAGGAGGATAAAATATGCTCGGTATAGATCATATTCGATGAGTCCCTCATCATATGTTTAAAAAAACTAAATAAGGAGGGGTTCAACTTTGTATGGGTACCCATGGTTTCGAGTGATACCCATGGCTGAATGTTACTTTCCCCCGAGCTGAGAAGCTAGCGGTTTAACTCTAGCATGATGTCTAGAGGCTGGAGACATGCCCCCCCATGCTTCATTTTGTTTTCCAACACTTATGTTGTCACTAATTTATATACCAAATTAGACTCGTGGATACTAATAGGTAAATGTTCACCAAAGGAAGAAAGAGGATCAATTGCAATAGATGAATGAAAGGAAAGTTTAGTTATGAGATGTAGTGAAACACTCGACTCAACATTTATGAGATATAGAAAAAGAATTGACTCAATTAGAGGGGGGGCTCTGTTTAATTTTTTAACGAGCCTGACACAGAAAATGAATTATGATCAAAGTAGGTTTCATTTTTACACAAGATTGAAACTAGAAAAACTATGCTTGGGGCAGGTTTCATTTTTACACAAGCTTGAAACTAGAAAAAACTATGCTTGGGATTATCTGTTTAATTTTTTAATGAGCTTGAAACAATCAAATGACTATTCTCGTAATCCTCTATTTCATTTTTTAACGAGCTTGAAACAATCAAATGACTATGCTCGTAATCCTCTATTTCATTTTTTAATGAGCTTGACAAATAAACGAGAATTTTTCTCGATGCTAGTTTCATTTTTTAACGATCTTGAAACTAGAAAATAAATTCTGCTCAAAGTTGGTTTCATTTTTTAATGAGCTTGAAACTAGAAAAAAAACCATGCTAAAATCTCTCTACCATGGCTTCCAAGAGGTCTTCATCAGTCAAAAGAACAATACTCTGGAAGGAATACATGGTAAGGGAATTACTTGGATAAACATGGGCAAGAGAATATTCCAAGGCCCCTAACAAGTGGTTTACCATGTGAACTACCATATCTAAGTCTAAAGAAGGTGATCATACAAAGAGAGGATCCTTATCATTCGGATTTGAATGCATGAGACATGTTGCCACATAATTAACCTGTGGCAGGTAAATATTGCTTGCATGTAAGGAACAATCAAGGATGTTAGATGGTTGGATGTCATATGAGGGCCAATGAATGAAATTTGGTCAACGATTACAATGTTTCCACTATGAGGGAAAGATGTCGCTCAAAAAAGTGTGAACACAACAACTTTCATAGCATTCACATAGAATCTCCCAAGGAGAAAATTAAATTCCAAAGGGCCTTGGAATACCATCAAGTCAATATGGATAGTCTTCCCTCCCAAGGTAACAAGTAATCAAGGAAGGATCCTTAAAGATTCACTAGCTCTTTTGTTAAAAGAAAACAGATTATGAGTCACCGAAAGAATCTAAGGGGAACCAAAAGATTTCCAAGAATTCGAGTACAGAATGATTACAGAAGCACCTTTGTCTATAATAGAGTGACATATGTTTATATCACAAAATTCCACAATGATTTTAAAAGGCATGTAGGAAGGGAGACGAGGTTCTATTAATCTGTTCCAATAGATGGAAATTACCTCATTACTCAGAGGGCGTTATGTTGGAATGGGTGAAATTACCCCTTGTTCGGAAGAGTCCAAGGTAACAAGAAAGACTTGAGTGGTATATACTTCACTCTTCATGAGAATATTGGGATAAACATGTGATGGAACTAGATATATCACTTGATCTACCAGATTGAGTGATGATGGAACCAGATCGATCACTTGAACAACTAGAGTGACCAATGATGGAACCCGATTGACCAATTCATAAACCAATGGAAGGTTGGGAAATAATTTACGGTAAGATGTTGGAATTTTTTGATGGAAATCAACAATATTTTCCAACAAATTTGAACCCTCATCCATACGAGGGAAAAGGTAAGTTCGATGACTTCCTTCACATAACCTAGAAGGAAATTTGACTCTACCTTTCTTAATTCCAAACTTAATATCACTAGTTGATGGGTTGTCACCAGCATGACAAGAGGTAGCTAACAACATAGGTTGTTGGGAACCTGTAGACCACACTTATAAGATCTTGGGAAGAACAGGGAAATGCTTAAGAAGGTGGTCATCCTTACAAATCCTACAAGGGAATTTGGGCTTGTGGTTTGTTTTGGCAGGATTTTCATTATCATAAACACTCCTAGCATGATTAACAATAGTTGGTGGATTTCCCCCTTTCTTAGTTTTATTCTTCTTAATATTCCTTTTCTTCTTCTTCTTATCCTCCTAGTTACTAGCATTAATATTTCCACCAGGAGAGAAGGAAGAAAGGGAAGAAGACCTGGCATGTGAAGAAGGAAAAGGGTCAACATGAGGTTGACATTCTTTGGGTGGAGGGATTGCATATGAATAATTGAGAGAATTTGGGATCAATGGATTGGAAAACAACCATAATGGGAACCTGATAGTGAATCTAGGAAGACTCAATGTAGAAATATAAGGAGGACCAATGTTTCCAAAAGAAGGAAAAACAAAAGGCTCCCCGGGAAAAGGAGTCCCTTCATTGGGAGTTCCAAGAACTTATACCATAGACAAAAACACAACCTAGAGTCCAGTAAATCAAAGATAACACACTACCAAAGTTCTTATGAGATAAGAGAAAACAAACAAAGGAAGTAGGGATATTCCAGAGACAGAAGATGAGGCCATCAATGAAGATATGTGAAGTAGTTACCCCGACCTCCACATAATAACCTTCCCTGGTGCAAGTAACCCTCACTTCACAAGGACACCCTCCAGGGGTACTGAAAGTGTGATGTGAAATATACCTCATGTACCAAAAAGGAACCTTCTGAAGAAGGAACCCCCCTTACATTCACCTGTGTAGAATCCTAGTTAAAGAAACTATGTTTACCAATTTCATAATGGATGTTTGAGCAGGTAACTAGTCGACAATCAAGACTAAGAAAGTGGAATTGGGAATGGTAGAAATAAATCCATGATATAAATACTAATAAGAAGTGGTGTCACCCTGGGGACCTACCACTCTTCAAAGCTCCAAACTTGTTGTATTCCCACTAGAAAAATGGAAGAGGGGATATTTCAAACCGTCACTTCGCTTGACCTCCTGCTTAACTCTCGTGTAATAGGAGCTCTCCTGAGAAACTTTAGTTGTTGCTACTTGGATTTCAAGACTCTCTAGTATTCTTACAATTTCATTTGAATGGTTGTAGCGTCTACGACCACCCAAGTCGGGACATGCCACTTAAAAACTTCTTTGATACCAACTTGTAGACAACCCCCAGCCTTCTACTGGGCAATGTCACTTGAAGAAAATACAAATCAAACTCTTCCCACTCTGTTATGATAATTAAACTGTCTAGACCCAGGCATAGACCTATTGGGATATGGAATATAGATTTCTTTGTAGAACATCATACATATATACTTAAATAGATAACATGAATTATATATATATACACAATTTAATGTAGAATTCATAACAATCTGATATAAACAAATTATGCAAGAAATATTATAAATATTATGACATGTACAGGATACACAACATAAACTAACATAGAATTGGTACTTATATTTTTATGAAGAACCACTGAATGTGTTCAGACCTTCCAAGAACCTCCCAACCTTAGACCACGCTGCTCCAAGATATCAACAGTGTGTCACCCCTCAGTAGGGACCAAACTCCACCCAAGGTAAAGGGAATCCTAGACTAGTCTAAGACTACGAAAAACTGCACAATGAAATAAAAAGGATTCCCTCCTAGGAGCCTACTTACGTCCACCGCTCACAGAATCGCATTCCCCACATTCATGCCCCACCCCGGGAATATACACCTTCACTTTCCAATAGTCCATTAGCTGTTCCACTTCCCATACAGGGATTCAACAATAGGTCGGATCAAGAATTCTCAGATCTCTGTAGTTGTTGTTGGACTCCCTCTAGGAGGAATCACTTTCCCAACAAAATATTTCACCTGGAGAGAGTTACTCATAGGCCTGACAACTTGCTTCTTCAATCCATAGGCATGAAAAACCATCTCTTCAAAACTAAAGGAGTGACGACCTATTTCTTTTGTCTATCTCCTCAGTCAAATGGTTAAGAAAAGTAGCCAAAATTGTGTAAGGCTCTGGTAATGATAGCACACCACACCAATCTAGGTAAAACATGGAAATCTACAAAAAAATGTCTAGGGGCACGATATGGCTCAGGTACGATGCAATCATGTTGTGCCTCACATGAAAAATGGATTATCTTCACATGTTTGTAGGTTCCCAAAAGTTACAGAGGTAAAACGATGGACAAAAATGGCTACTTCCTCGAGGTTCATTTTATGCGTGTGTGAAGGGTATCTTGGAAATAATTGTGAACGAACCCCCACAACAAATAATTTTCCCACATAAATCTACATGTGCCCAGGTTGACACATGGCTCTCTTAGGATCTCATTCCTCTCCACTTGGAGTGTGTTCCTCTCCCTAAAGGAACTTAGGATAACATGTTTTAATTCCCCAACCTTAGCATTTTAGGAAATATATTATCATATTCCCTTGGGTTAAGCTCTCTATCTTAGCCCCTTTTTTCTAGCCTCTCAGACACCTTCCCTTTCCCGATCGAGGGGATCTTAGTCCCCCATAAATATTTCTTCATGGTCGGTCTACATGCAACGATGTAATTTTATTAATGATGTGGTATTTACATATACAAAATCAGGCTCTCTAGCCTTTAGCATCTAGTCTCTCCAGCCTAATAAACATATAAGCCTCCCAACTTATAAACACTTGGCTCACGAGCCTATAAACATCATTAGAATTCAACAGGGCTCAACATTGAGGTATTACAATCTCCTCCCCTTATTTGTGCGCTGTCCTCAATGCATCTTACTTACATACTATCAGTAAGATTTCCAAAATATTCAAAAAGATGTGGGTATTATACCCGCATAAAATATTCATGCTCCCAAGTGGTTTCCTCAGGACGGTACCAGATCCATTAGACCTTTACAAGTGCTATGGCTTGATTCCGTATTTGTTTGATTTTTCGATCCATAATGCATACCAAATGCACTTGGAAAACACTTCCTTGCTCCACCCAGATCACATTACAATCAATAATATGATTAGCATAAAGTATATATTTATTAAGGAATGATACATCAAATACATTATGTATAGACATAGATGCAGGAAATGAAAGCATGTAATCTACTGGTCCAATCCTCTCTAGGATTTCAAATGGCCCACAATATCTAGCTCCCAACTTGGAATAGTTTCCCAACTTCATGGAATTATTTTTGGCTTTCACCTTCAAGAATACATGATCTCCCACTTTAAATTCTTTTTGCGTTATGCCCTTGTCAGCATATATTTTCTTCCTATCTTGGGAAAGCTTTAAATTATATTTTATCTTTAACATCTACTCTTCCATTTTCTTGAGCAACTCTGGCCCAATCACTGCTCTATCAGCTAGGTTGTTCCAAATTATTTATGTGTTTCACTTTATGCCATAAAGTGCCTCAAATGGGCGCATATTCAATGATACATGATACCCATTATTGTATGCAAATTCTACCAAGTGTAGATAGTCTTCCCATTTGTATGGTTTTTCCATCACATACATCCTTAGAATATCCTCTATCACTTGGTTCACCCTTTCTGTTTTCCCATCAAACTCAAGATGATAGGTTGTGTTGAAGTTCATATTTGTTCCGAACCCCTTGAATAATACCCTTTAAAACTTTGAGTTAAAGTTTGGGTCTATGTCATACATAATTGTCTTTAGTATGCCATGCAAGCATGCTACGTCCCTCATATAAATATCAACAACATTGGTTTCCTTGTGATTAAGCTTCATAGGAATGAAATAGGCATCTTTCGTAAGCTTTGCTTGCTTGTTTTGGGAAATTTGGTGATGAAATCCATTGTCACCACTTCCCACTTTCACTCAAGAATGGGAAATGGATGCGGCAACCCAACTAGTTTTCTATGCTCATCCTTGACTTTCTGACATTCGATACATTTAGCAATGTACTCAACAATATACCTCTTCATGCATGGCCAATACGATTGGTTCTTGACTACTGTAATTGTTTTCTGATATGCAGGGTGCCCAACATAAGGCACATTATGCATCTCTTTCAAAATTATGCTCCTTAAATCATGAGAATTGGGCACATAAATTTGGTTCTTGTACAAGAGAGCTTCATCCTTTCCCAATCTAAAATCTTCCACATTCTACTGCATCTTTCCTTGTTGTAGTTTTGTCACTAAATCCATGTACTGCAAATATTCTTTTGCAGCGTCATAAATTCTTCCTTTGAGATTTGTTTGATACATGCTAATGGATGTAGAATGTAGTTCATGTACTCTCTTGTTGAGTGCATAAACCACTTTGTTCTCCTTTCCTTTGATGTGCTTGATGTCAATTTCATATTCGCAGAGGAATTCCAACCATTTTCTTTGTTTGACATTTAATGTAGGATGATCAAACAGATATTTCAGACCATTATGGTCTTTCCTAAACTCAAACCTCTTTTCCATGAGGTAGTGCCTCCACTTTTTCAAGGCGTGAACTATGGATTCCAACTCCAAATAATGAGTGGAATAGATCCTTTCATGATATTTTAATTTCTTGATTCAAAACAAATTACAAACCCATTCTTACTTAAGACTCCACCAAGTCCTTCTTTTCATGCATCAGTTCAAACCATGAAATATTCATTTGGATCAGAAATCCTCAGAATTGGAGCATTGGTTAACAACCACTTCAATTGTTGGAAGCTCTTTTCACATTCTATTGTCCATTGAAACTTCACCCCCTTCCTTTGCAAAGAAGTGATTGGGTGTGCAATCCTTGAAAACCCTGTAATGAATCTTTTGTAGTAGCCAGCTAGACCCATGAATGATTTGACTTCGTTCACGTTCTTAAGTGTTGTCCACCCTTTAATGGCCTCATTATTTTCAGGGTCCACTGCTATCCCTTCTTTGGATATGATATGCCCCAAATACTGAATTCAGTTTTGATAAAATGAGCACTTGCTCAATTTGGCATACAATTGGTGTTCTCTTAACACTTGTAACACCATATTTAAGTGATGCTCATGCTCTTCTTCTGACTTGGAATATATAAGGATTTCATCCCAAAATAAAATGACAAACTTGTATTAAGTATTCCTGGAAAACACCATTCATTAAGCACGTGAAAACAACTGGTGCATTTGATAGCCCAAATGGAACCAATTTGAATTCATAATTTCCATACATTTTCTTGAAGGCGTTCTTGTCGATGTCTTCATATTTGATCTGTATTTGATGATGTCCTGACCTAATATGAATATTTGAGAATATCCTTGCATCATTTAACCGATCAAAGAGATCATCGATCCTTGGCAAAGTATACTTGTTCTTTATAGTCACTTTGTTCAATTGTCTGAAGTCAATGCACAATCTCAATGTCCCATCTTTGTTCTTCACAAATAAGACCAGGGCACCCCAAGGTGAAAAACTTGGGTGTATATACCCCTTATTTAGAAGTTATTCAAGATGCATTTGCAGTTCCTTCATCTATGGTGTACTCATTCTTTAGGGAGCCTTGGATACTGGAGCTGTTCTAGGAATCAAATTTATAGAGAAATCAATATCTCTCTTTGGGGGTAGCCCTAGTATCTTCTTGAACACATATTCAAAATATTTTAGAACTGCATAATCCTCAAGATTTGGCACCTTATCCTTAGGTGCTTCCTCCATATGAGCTCCAAATATTTGGCAACCCTACCTGTAGAACTTCTTTAGCTGCATTGTTGAGATATTTCGGACAATAACTTCCCTCAAAATTCCTTGTATTTCTCTTGGGTTCCCTTCCTCATCCATGCAAATAAATGACTTGTTGTGACATTCCAAGACAACATGGTGTTGTTCCAACCACTCCATACCAATTAGATATTCATATGAACCCAATGAAAGGATGTTCAAATCTTCATTGGTACTCAACCCACTCATGTCCATTTGACATGATTTAACCAACTCAACAACCTTTCTTTTGGATCTTGTATCCAACTCCACCAACCAAGATTTTCCATGCTTTCTTCTTGGAAATTGAAATCTTTCCACTACCTTAGGATCTATATATCTATGCCTAGCTACTAAATCTATTAAACTAGTAAAGGCATGGTTATTGATCATACCTTCTACTTCAATCATGTGTTATTGAAACTCCGCTTGCTTGTTTTCCAGGGCTGCATAGATCCTTGGAAAACTTCTACCCATGTCCTCTACTATTTCTTCTTACTATACATTATGGACATCTCTCACTTTGTCACTTCTGTGAGGACAATATTCATACTTATTGTATCCTTTACAACCCCAACATTGCAAGGGTGTCTTTCCTTGACCTTTGCCCAGCTACCTCATCCATTTATGCTCTCTAAAAGATGACTGTCCTTGAGGACTGTTTCTAAAAAATGGTGGCTTGTTCAGCTTGAGTTCAAAGAACTCTTTCATATTTTTGTCATAATACCTCTTGGTTAAGTATTTCTTCTCAAAATGATTCTTGAATTCCTTCCAAGTCATATTTTTCTCTCTGATGTGCTACACTTGCACAATTTGATCCCATCACATGGATTCCTTTTCTTTCAGCTGATAAATAAAAATTCTTCCTTTCGCATGAGAGGAATAATTATGCAGTTGGAAGTATTTTCTCATGCCCAACAACCATGTATCTGCATCTTCATCTTTCTTATTCTCTCCATCAAAGGTAGGAGGTTTGATCTTATTCATTTCTCCTTTAAATTCATCCACCCCATACCTCATATGCTTCCTGATAGGATATGGACTTGATTTGTTGTGTGTTCTCATATTGGAATACTTTTGGGAGTGATGGTGATGTATGCTACCACTCCTTGATCTTCCTTTTCCCTCGGGCATCTCGTGGCTTCCTGATTTGCTAGAGCCACTCATCTTATCCAACTTCCTTTAAATTCTATCTAGGATTTTCATTAAATTCATATTGAAGTCCTCTTGCTCCTTGTTCTTCATAAGTTTCTCATTATCAGCCTTGTGGCTATGGAATTTTGTTTGCAATTTTATAAGGGTCTCAACTAGATTTATCTCTTCCTCCTTTCCTCCTCCATGTCCATTGGAGTTGGTTCCTTCCATGTCGAATTGGAAATTCATCCTTTTGATTTCATCTTCTTGGCTATAGAATATTTGTGTATCATTCATCCCTCTTCACTTTGGTGATAACACTATTCCCTTATGAAAGTTGTTAATTCTTCAAAATGTGTAGCCAATAAAACTTTGTCAGGCTAATTGTTCTTAATAATTTCATGAAAACACAAGCATTCTGCTTCATTAATAAATCATACTTGTTTTCTGGAGAAATTGACTATTTAGATTCAATTTGTGGGTGACCAATTGTCTTCTACTGTTCAATACTTGTCCAATGGCTTCTTCGATGCTCAATTTCGATTTTTGAGAAGGAAGTTATGGAACTTGAACAATTTGTCTTCTTAATGATATGATCCCTGTACTTGGATTCTTCCATCTTATAGTAAAATTGGCTCTTCGATCAATGTCAGGTTCTCTCCTCAGGTTTACATTTTTTTTTTAAATTGTAAAGACCCATGAACTTTCTCTTTAAGTCCTTCTCTACTTCCAAAAACAAATTTCAGGAACTTATCCCTTTTCCCTTGGTCCCGAATGAATGTGACCCAATGATATTTAATAGGTTCTTATTTGAATCCTTGAGAGATTTAGGGATGCGGAAATTTAGGATTTGAGAGATTGTGCTACCTCCTACGCTCCTTCTCTTGAACATTGAATTGGTGAATCTTTGCATAGTGCATCCTCAGAGCTTCATGGCTCTGCTACTTCAGAGTTTCAGACTTCAGAAGCTCTTACAACTTCCACATTTCTTTTCCCTGAACGACGAATTTCCAAACCTTAGAACCTTTCGGGGTCCACTCATCTCTGATTTCATGAATCCAGGTGGTGACACGTGGCCCCATTATCGGGTGACATGTATCAGGTTTCAAATTATTCTAAGAGCTTGTGAAAAGTATGAAACCCGATGACACATCGCATGCCTAGAGGAGGTCCACGTCACCTCATGTGACAAGATCATGCCACGTCACAATCCCTGCTTCAACACTTCGGGACTTTTGGACTTAAGAACTCCTTGACTTCGGAGATCTAGAAGAACTTCCAACATTTTTCCCTGAATTTCAAACCGTCGAATTTCTTAGGGTCCCAGTGTCCACATAGTAAAGTTGTCATCAATCAAGGTGGTGACACCTGGCCCCTCCGTTGACTGACATGTGTTAGGTCCAAATTAGTACTAAGGGCCTACCAAACGTACAAAAACAAGTGACACATGGAAGACTTAGGGTAGGTCTGTGTCACCTTAGGTGACATCATCATTCCATGTCTTAATCGATGCTTTGGGACTTCGGTGATTTCTTCTTATCGATGCTTTTTCAAAACTATCGAACTATCGATCGTCAAACATATCTCAAATCTGTTGAACTACCAATTGTTGAACAACTGCTTCCTATAGCGTCGGGACTTAGGTGATTTCTTCGCATCGACATTTTTTCAAGACTGTCGAACTGTCGAATGCCAAACAAATCTCAAATCTGTCAAATTGTCGATTGGCAAACAATGGCTTCATGTAGCTTCGGGACTTCGAATATTTATTCTCATTGGAACTTTTTCAAAACTTTTGAACTGTTGACAGCCAAACAGATCTCAAATATGTCGAACTATCGACTATCAAAAAATGGCTTCCTGTAGCTTCGGGACTTCGACGATTTCTTCTCATCGACACTTTTGCAAAATTGTCGAACTATCGACTACCGAATAGGTCCACATCACATCTGACACTTCAAGACTTAGACAATTTCTTCCTATAGACACTTTTTCAAAACTTTTGAATTTCTTATATTTTTAAAAGTACCGGAGGGAAAAATTTCAAAGGACTTCAGTGATTATCCTCCGCACACCTTCTCTAGATTCAACAAATATGAGGGTTGTGTCCCTTCCCAAACTAATCCAATAGACCAAATTTATTTTTTATATTTCTAAACCCATGGTGACCACAACCTATTTTCTCTTATGTTTTTCTTAAACTTCTATACCTCCTAAGCTTCAAAACACAGCCAAGGTATTCTCTTGGCACTCAGGGACACTCTTAACTTCCAATTTTGTCCCTTTAGACAACAATTCCTTTGGAGTTGCTTATATAACCACTTCTATGGCCCAATTCAGAGTCAATGTTGAAAACCAAGATCTGATACCAATTTGTAGCGTCCCTGGCCACCCAAGCCAGGACATGCCACTTAAAAGCTACTCTGATACCAACTTGTAGACAACCCCCAACCTTCTATTAGGCAATGTGTTGTTGGGAAAAATACCCTACGGACTAGCAAACTAGGGTCAGACTTGCATGCATATTTTGACCGAAAAGAAACTACTTTTTTACCTACAACCCAATATTTAAACCCCTCTTTCACAGTAAATGCATGGAAAAGGACCACTAACCTTATTACCGACATTTGATGTAGATCCTCCATTTCTCTTCGATTACTTGCTTGCGCTGCTCCTTCCACAGATGACCTGCATTCAAGACAAATACCAACTATGCATGCATGCTACTTCTCTACTCAAGGGTTAGAAATCAAGCATAAATTCATCAAATCATAGACAATTCATACATTGGGACAGGAAAAGTATTCTTTTTATTACTGAAAAGTGAATAAACTTACAATCAAAGCTGAGACCGGCCACTGCTCCTTGAACCTGATCCTGGGCTCCTCTTCTTCTGTCCTTCAACTTCTTTGTGTTAAATCTCCTTTGGCACGAGGAAAGGCTAAAGGGTTGGGACAATGGATTACGTAAATGGGCAGAGTTTCTTCGCTATATTTTTTCCTCCTTCAAATGGTACCCCTAACCCTTCTTTTATAGGCTAGAAGAACATAGGGTTTTAGACGAACCCTTGGCCATGCATGGCCGGGAGTTTCAGTTAACTGACCCATAGATTTTTGTCCCATTAGAAACTTTCCTTTTTTTCGTGATTCTAAAGGTACACGCGGGTTGTAGTGGGCCTGCTAGCATGTACTTTTTAGATACACATGGGTTGTAGTGGACCAGCTAGCATGTACTTTTAAAAATGGAGTTTTTAGAAGAGTTATTCAGTAGTTTTTGGCAAAGAAGGGATATGAGTTGGCCTGATGCCAGGTAAGCATGTGTGGTGAAATTTAGGGTTATAACAGATGCCCCCTAATGTGTGAGGTCAGAAGAGCATCTGATGGCCGAAATACATTACCAATCTTTACTGATGTGCCGAACGATTGAGCCCNGGCTACCAATCAAATACACTGTAGATCCATGTCAAATAACTATAAAGAGTAGCCACCAATAATACACAACAGAGCTACATCTCAAAATCATAAATATATACATATAGAGTATCCATCTTCCAAAAGCTGATTCGGCTTGATGGCTGGACTTCAGAGCTCGAGAAACAACATCAAAATCTTCCAAAACTCGGGTAGGAGTTTAATATGAGTGTACGACTGCACTACCCAGAGGTCTTCGATGGCTCGTCGATCATGGACTTGATAATCTTGATGATCGGACTGAAGGCTTCAATGATTTTGAACAAGGACTTGATTGGAAATTCAGGATGGCTGGGTATGCGGACAAGAGACATATTGCAGAGGCCGACTCAGGCTTAGTGACAAAATTCCCTTGGACAATAGCACGACAAGTGATGAGACTCAGGCAGCATATATGTTAATCATAAGTCTATGAAGCAGGAGGAAACGCAAACTCTCCATCTATTTGGAAGAATAACCAAACGGTGGAGGACACAACTCTATATAGTGAGAAAAGAATCCTAAGGTTGTACTACATCCCATAGTATGATGATCAAACAGATAGATGTGCCTTATCCAAGGGCGACTCATTATGCTGCCAATAAAGAAAATACTTTTCCCATCCTCTTTTTGGGGTATATTTGATTTTTTTGTTCTTTTCGATAATTTTGGACAAAGAATAAAGGAATATTACGTTACAATGGAGGAACGAGTACTGTAAACATACAAGATCAAGGCACAAGGACAAGACTAATGTTCTGGTAAAATGATACTCGGCGAAAATCCTCCGGCAGCCAAAGGTGTTAAGACGTAGAAGAAAATTGTCACAAGGTTGGTGGATAAGGTATGCAAATGCGGTTGATAGAACACACAATGGTAACGTCCTTTGATGTAAGTTTAACGAGCCCAGAGAAGGTAATCTTGGTGGTTTTTCATATTTAGAGAGTCTAAAAAAGCATAAAAGGAGACTCCGTTGGGGTACCTTTTTCGACAATAGTCTAGTTGGTTCGAAAAAGGGATAAACTAGCACTGATTAGACGTAAATTCAAAACCATTTTAATGAGTGTGACAAGGACAAGATCACTAGGCTATTTTTTCACTTTTAAGGAGTCTAAAAAAAGCTTAACTATGGACTCCGTCAGGAATATTCTTCTGAACCAATTTAACGAGTGTGAAATAATAAGGTCACTCAGTGATCTTTTCAATTTTAGGGAGTCTGAAAAGAGCTTAACTATGGACTCCGTGGGGGTTTCTTTTTCGTAAGTTTAGTCCCTCAGGCTCGAAAAAGGGATAAAATCATACCTGAGAGTACTCTTCTAAAGAACAAAAGTTCTATAGAGTGTACCTTTTTTCATACAGTTGACCGTCCAGACAGAAAAAGGGGTAAACTACCGCCAGACAGACATGACTTCAAATTTCAGTTTAACGAGCATGAAAGGCCACAAGATCACTCGGTAATCTTTTCATTTTTAGAGGGTCTGAAAAGGGATTAAAAGAAGACACGTTTAAGGAACGTTCTTCTAGACCAATTTAACGAGTGTGAAGAAACAAGGTCACTCGGCAATCTTTTCATTTTTAAGGAGTCTGAAAAGGGCTTAAAGAAGACTCCACAATGGTTACTTTTCTCAGTTAATCCGGAAGATATCGAAAAGCATAAATGTAGTCTCGCTAGATGTTGCTTTCGGATCTCAAAGTGAGCTTGAAAAACAACAAAGTTAGTTCATGATAGACTCTTTGTAGGTCGATGCCTGGCATCTCCTCGCAGGAGATGTATGCTCCGACGAAAACATTGTCTATGATGCCAAGGGTTCTGGAGATATTGATAGGTATTGTTTCAGCAATGGTTGCCATATTACACTCAACATAGATCTTGTGTGTAGCTAAGGGATTAGTATGACAAGACCTATCTCCAGTCATAGTCACGGTGAATTCTCCTACTTTGATTTGGATTAACTTTTGGAGGAAATATGATCTGTGATGAAGATCTTCCCAAGGTTTGTCCAGACTAGTCATTGCTTCAATTACTGCCTCATCAGAGGGAAAGACTAAGTCTAACGAATCGATGTTGGTGAGAGAACCCTGAGCCCAAATAGGCTCTAGAAGTGGATCTAACTCTTGTGCGAGAGTCGATCAGGGTTAGTTGAAGCTTGTTTGACTAAAGAGTACGCTACTTCCGCGGTAGACAAGGGAATGGACATGCTTGAGTGCCCTGTATCATCCATCGTGGCTGATGGGGAAGGAAGAATCCAAGGATCTTCAAAGTAAGTCATGCGGAACAACGAAACTTGAAAAATATCAACCTTATGGTGATTAGATATAAATTGGACATTGTTGTGAGGAGGTGGGTAATCGAAGGTATCCATCAAGGATGGGCACAAACCAACTCCTACGTTAATGACACTTAGTTGAGGATTATCTATCATTGGGACCATGGATGCCCCCAAAGCTAGGCCGGGTCTTGAGAAGGACATTTGATCGATGGTCACTATCCAACCTTCGTGTGGAAACAACAAGACTTGGAAAACGGTAGCAACCATAGCTTGCATAGCATAAGTCCAACTTCGTCCTAACAAGAGGTTATAGTCGAGGGGAGCATCAATTACCTCTACTTCGACACACACGGTTTTCCCTCCTAACTACACAAGGAAAGAAGGAACGATGCCATGTGGTCGGAAAGAATGACCATCGAAAGCAGTGAGGAGAGTAGGTGATGGAGACAAAGTGGGCTGGCCAATGGCCTTCCAACATGCTAACGACATAACGCATGTCGAGGTCCCCTCATCGACCACCGTGTGGAAGGTATTTCATGTAAAAGTTTTCGTGGGATGAGTCACTACTATCTGAAATGCTACATGGTAAGGTAGACGAGGTTTTAAGTCGGTTGTATCTAACATGATGGTACCGAGATTACAAGTCTCAGTAGAGACCAAATCAGTTAACAAGGCTTTCCTCTGAGCCGGGCAGCTTTAGAGGACCTCCAAAGCAGACATCGTACAAGGGGTTTGTGATAAATCTTCCACCACAGAGTAGTTCTGGGTGGCCCTTGCGTTATGGTTGTGAGAATATTTTTTGAATGCTCCCTTGGGGATATGTGTCATTGTTTCTCTCAACGTCTTCTCAATCTGTAGAGGAAGAGATGGGGCTTCTTTGCCCTTCTCGGAAGTGCTTGGTTGACTATAGGCATGTGCTCTAGTTGATAGAAAAGCATCACCTTTCACCATATATACATTCGTGGGGTTGTTCGAAGATGGACGGGGTCATTGACTACCCCCTTTCGTGCTTGCAGAGGCTTGAGTTAGATTTTTCCCATGTTGAAATGGATTAGTCCACACTACCTGCTGTTGCTGTGTGACAAACTTTTGAGCCTCTGCAGGTTGAGGACAAAGATGGGTCGGGTGGTCCTTCACGCACAAGTTGAATGGATACCTCACCTTTCGTTTTTCTGTATTGTCCCCGCCAGCATTATCAGTGGGTTTTTTATCCCCCTTACCCTTCTTTCATTGTTTTTTCTTTCCTTCAGGCTAGTGGGGGGCCTTTGGGTTAGTCGACTGCACAAAGTTTACTTCCGATGTTTGGGTAGGGGGAGCAGCCAAAGTAGTAGTTTGGCTGGCCGCTGTGTGTTGTATGGATAACTGTTGCAACTGTTTTGTCAATTGCTCAGCGGGCTTGGTTTGTGCTGAACCAACAATACCATCGGCATGTGGTCCAACTCTCTGTCTAGTTTTATCCAGTATTGAATGTGGTGCATCTGGAAATATGTTGTATAATAAACCAGACTGAGAATAGATGAGCTCAAACTATTGATCCCTCATGATGGCATATTCTTCGGAGAAAACTTTGGATGTCGCGACGTCTTTGGATAACTGTGGGACCAAAGACTTAAGGAACCACTCAAGCAGGAATGCTGGTGGGATGGGTACTTTGATTAGACTCTTCTGGCGTCTCCATTCTCAGATATGATCAGAGATATAGTTCGTTGTTGTCTGTTCAAAATTGGCGAGCATCTCTGTGCGAGCATCGTATCTCACATGTAACTAGAAATGGTTAAGGAAGGCCATCGCCAGTTCTCCAAAAGAAGAGTATCTTGAGTGATCGAGCTTGATGTACCATTTCGCGGCACTCCCGATAAGAGTACGTTGAAACAATCGCAACTGTACAAAGTCATCTTTCAATGAGTTAGATGAACACCAAAGATGGAAGGTAGTCACATGATCACCTGGATCTTCATTAGGCTTGGCCTCAAACTTTGGAATATTCGAAGGCAACTTCATTGGCATAGGAATCCAACGTGGATCATGATAAATAGGATCATTTAACAACCTTGTCAAATCTGGTAAGTGTAAAGTTGCCAGGAATGGTAGTTTGGGTTGCTGCTGATAACCTGGGAAAAAGGGTCCTGGGGTTTGACTGGCACTAGGTTGCCAGGAAAAGTTTGGTTGTTGGCCTGGATTCTGGTAGAAACCATGGCCCTGACTAGCATAAGGATTTTTCATCTGTGGAGACATCATTGGCTGATTTCCCATAAAGGACATAGGGTGTTGGGCATGCATCATGTTCGAAGGACTTTGGGAAGGATTACCCC